>SNQJ01S0058689.1:16429-42964 GCA_010110895.2 Picea sitchensis
TCCATCTGCGTGCGGTCAGGATAACCGTAGATCTATGCGCACTTGTTAATCACCATTTTGGACCCCCCCCCGTTAAAGGTAGAACTGTACAGGGGGTCTAAAATCTCATCTTAGTCATAGATTTGAGTGCCAATGACTCAGCTGTAGATCTTTGTGCAATATTTAGTCCCCAAGAGTGATTCAATATGTGCAGAAAAACTTAGGCTTAGTGTTTTTGTGGGTTTTGTGCACTTCTTCATCTTCTTTTGTCACCATGGTGTTAGGAAAACACCCTAAACATGAGAATCATACATTTTCTTCTAACACCATACAAACTTTATTGAAAGAAAAGCTGGCTAGTCTGTGTCCTATCCTACCTACCTATACCTTTAGCCCAGATTAAACTGTTGGACTAAGAGATTACTCTACCCTAGGGTTATTTCACCAAGATTAGAAAGTTTGATCAAATTTATTCACTAACTAACCTATCTACTTGGCTAAGATTAAACAGTTTAGCCAAGCTTATTCACTAATCCTATCAACATCAATTCAAAAAGACCTAACCATGTTTAAACAGTATGGATCAAGTCATGTTATTACATGGGGCTTTGTTCATTTTTTTTTTTTTATGCCCTCTTTATTATTTTTCTCATTTTCTTCTTTTTTCTTTTCTTTTCTTTTCTTTTCTTTCTTTTTGTTTCTTTTCTTTCTTTTCTTTTCTTTATTTTCTTTTTCTTTCTTTTATTTTTTCTTTCTTTTATTTTTCTTTCTTTTCTTTTGAAAATAATTTGCATGAATGAAATATTATTTGCAAGATAAAATACATCAATAGTGAAAATTTTCCAATCACCAGATGATCCTATAAATTATAGGGTTATAACAGCAACTCCACCTGGGGATGGTACTCTCCTTGTGAAGTTCCAAGAACCTTCTTTCTAATGTCTACAAAGGTTTTCCTCCATTTACTTAATTGTTGCTATATGTTTTTGTTTTTATTTTGGAAACTTGGTGGCATTGATCAGTGGCTTAAGGCATTCACTGCGGGCTTCAACCATCTAATCTATGTCACCCACACAAAACCTGAATGAAAAAGAAATGGTATGTACAATGAAAAAATGGATTCATGAGATCTCTATTTTGGAGACAAGTAATGCTTCAGCATCCTATCGTTAACCGGTCGACCTGGTAGGTCTGTCCCATCACTATTTTTGAGCAAAAATGCATTATTTCCTCTGAATGCCTGAATGGTGTAAGGTCCTTTCCATAAACTATCAAATTTTTCGTGGTTGTCCTTATCCTCATTTCTAGAATCCCATTTGAGAACCAAGTCACCTAACTCAAAATCATATTCTTTAGTCCTCTTCTCATAAATCCTTTTTATACCTTCTTGAATGACTTGAGTCTTGTTGTAAACTTCCTCTCTGGATTGCATTAGGTGGATCATTTGATTTATCCTTCGTTGGACATCATTTGGTTATTCTTGTGCTTCCTGCAATAATTTCATGACAGGGACTCCTAATGAAAGGGGAAAAACTACTTCCATACCATATACCAACTGGTATGGAGACAAACCAATTTCTCTTTTGGTGCTTATTCTGTCAGCCCAGAGTGCGAAAACCAACTTATTATGCCATGATTTCTTATTTTCTTGCAGTGTTTTTCTGAGAATGTTCACCAGAATTTTGTTAGAAAACTCAGCTAGCCCATTTCCTTGTGGATAACAAGTTGTTGAGTGTCCCAGAGTAATGCGATATTGACTACAAAAATATATGAGCCTTTTGGATCTAAAAGTCGCTGCATTGTTAGCTATAATTTTTTTGGGGCATCCAAAATGAGACAAGATGTTGGTTTCTAAAAACTTGATGATAACTGAGTCAGTAGCTTGCCTGCATGGCACAGCCTCGATCCACATGGTGAAGTAGTCTATGGCTGTGAGGATCCACTTGTGTTGGCCCGAGGAGGACGAATGTATTTCAACAATGAAGTCCAAACCCCATTGTTGGAAAGTAGATTCAATTGAGATAGGTTTCATAGGGAGTGGCAGAAGCTTCCTTTTACCTTAAAAAATCTGGCACTTGTGGCAAGAAGTAACCCTCTGGTGGACGTCGGCAAACAGAGTAGGCCAGTAAAAACTAGCTCTCAGAATTTTTTTAGTTGTGGTCTTCAATCTCAGGTGCCCACCACAGTCTCCTGCATGAAAATCTTGAAGAACTTTTTCAGCTTCGTCTTTTAACAAGAAATTAAGCAAGATACCACCAGGATCTTTCCAATAGAGATTGCCTTCTAGAATACAAAATTTCAGTGCTTTCAATTTAATAAATTTGGCTTTGGTCTTAATCAAACCAGGAGAAGCTTGTAAATTTTAGAGTAAAAAAATGAGGTATGCATACCAAGGGGAGTTTAAGAATACCTCTTTTATGTTTGGAGTTCCCTGCTCTTCTGGTCCGTCAACTGCAACCAAAAAATTAATAGCTAGAGCATGAAAATTAGACTCAGCCATTAGTTTGGCTAGACCCTATCCTTTGATCTGTTTAGTAGGTTTTATTTCAATGTTGTATTCCAAAATAACCGCAATACATTTTCCTCTTCTACCATCTAGATTATCCTGGGTCAAGATATCCTTAACCACTACGTTTGGAACGTATGCAATCGTGTGAGAATGGAGAATATAGACTCTAAAGTCCTATATGGATTTCACTAGAACGAAAGCCTGTTTCTCCATTATGTTATAGTTCAAAGCAGCATCTCTCAAAGATTTTCTGAAAAACGCTATGGGTTGTTCATACCCTTCATTGTTTTCTGCAACAACACAGCTGCTATGGTGTGTTCAGATGCAAAAGAGAAAATATTAATGTCTTTGCCGTAATCTGGGCTGATCAGAACTGGGGTTGGGTGAGTGCATGTTTCACCTGCTCAAATGATTGTTTGGACTCGACGTTCCATTTGATTTTTGTGTCTTTTTTCAACATATTAGTGATGTTCTTGAGAAGTTTGGCCAGGTTTGGTATGAACCTTCTAAGGAAATTTATTTTGCCAATGAAAGATTGCATTTCTTTGATGTTCCTAGGGTGTTCCACCTTCTGGATGGCTTCTATCCTGCTGGGATCTATTTTAATTCCATCTTTCGAGATTATGTGTCCCAACAGTTTACCTTCCTCTAACCCGAAAAGGCTTTTCTTAGGATTCAATGAAATCCCAAATTTCCTACACTTATCAAACATACGTCTGAGGTGGAGCAAGTGTTCCTCATCAGATTTGGAGTAGACAGTCACATTGTCCAGATAAATGACTATAAATCTTCTAGTCTCGTCCACAAAAGCAATGCCCATTGCCCTTTGAAAAGTATCCCGAGCGTTCATCAGAATAAAAGGCATATTCACATACATGAAGGTTCCCCAGGGTGTGGTAAAAGTTGTCTTCTCTTGATCTTCTGGATGGACCAGAACTTGGTTGTAACCACAAAAACCATCCAGTAAGGAGATCATGCTGGACCCAACCACCTTTTGTAAAATATGGTCCATTTTGGGCAAAGGGTAATTATCTTTGAGGGAGACTTTGTTCAGATTTCTGAAATCTATGCAAAGTCTGATCTCGCCAGTTTTCTTCCTAGTGGGAACTAAGTTAGAAACCCATTTGGAAAATCTCAATGGGACTATAATATTTGCATCATACATCTTTTTGATTTCTTTCTCTATCATGGGAAGCAACTTGGGATTAATTCTTCTAGGTTTCTATATGCATGGTTTGTGTTCTTCTTTTATGGGAATGCGATGTTGTATGATACTCGTGTCGTAGGATTTTAAGTCCTCTTAACCCCAGGCAAACACATCTATGTATTCCTTAAAATGTTCAATGTATTTGTGTTTTTTCTCAGGGGGTAGAGATTTAGAAAGTTTTATCATCTTGGGTTTTTCTTCTATTCCTATGTTTCATTCTTCGACCTCCTTACCACTAGCTTCGATTTTTGGTTTTTTGGCTACGTCATTAAAATCGAATAAGTCTTCTAGCGGAACTAGACCTCTAGGTAACACATTACTTTTCAACTATAGAATACCAGAATCTATCTCATTTTCATTCAATTCATCTGCATCTACTTTACTTTCATTGAGATTTTTGGAATCTACGTTATTTACACTAACACTTTCAGAAATGGATTAATTTACAATCTCATCATCATTTTCTAAATCTATGTTTGTACATTTGAAATCGTTCTTACATTGTAGGAAGTCTTCAATTTGATCATCATTTCCAAATACCTGCCAGTATCTGATGTTGTCAGGAACGGTTGGTCTGCACTTCACCTCCATTGTGTACTTGCGAGTGGGACAAAAAGGAATTTTACAGGTAGTTGTTGATGTGGCCAACCCGTCTACCAGTATGTTTTGTCCTCTAGGCATTACCTGCAAGTCAATTTCAGTAAAGCATTGAAGAGCATCCAAAACAACATTCCTATAAGCCCTAAGTCTGGGGTGTTTAGTTACATACTCACCTTTTATTTTCTTGATAATCAGTTTAGAATCACCCCTTACCATGATCTGTTTGGCACCAACTCTCTTTAATAGTTTCAGGCCAAGCATCAGAGCTTTGTACTTAGCTACATTGTTAGTGCATTGAAAATTTAGCTTGTAAGAGTGATTCTCGGAATACCTTGATCTATGATTATCCAACCAAACTCTAGCTCCATCTCCTTCTTTACTCACAGCACCATCGAAATCCATGTTCCAGAAATCTGAGGGAAATTCCTCACTCTCTTCAATCATGTGGTTTCTCACTTCGATAATTGCTTTATCATCCTTTGGATTAGGTGTATCATCTTCCAGTTGTGCGATTTTTTCTTCAAAGTCACCATCGTTGTATAGAATGAAAGAGTCTAGATCAGAGTGTGCGGAGTATAGTGGGTAATTGTGTGGATTTTCCTGGTTGTTGACCATATACTTCATCAGTGTTTATCTGTATAGTCATCTCTATTATTCGAAAACCGGAATGGTGGCGTAAGACATATCTAGCTACAGGGTTCCTCTCAATTTAGCTCCCCAAGACCTTCACAGCAACATACCGTACTTGGGGGGAATATCTGCAACAACGATATCCATCACCATACTTTTCGTTGGGATTTGATCCAAGGTGATGCATAAGTCTTTAATCAGGCCTATACATTTGACTTTGATGAAGTCGAAAGAATGCAAATATTTGTAGGGTCTGGTGACCTCGAGTCCCAACTTTTCCATCACAACTTTGGGCATCAGGTTGTGAGAGGCACCTGAATCCAGCATAGCATTGTGTAATATCATATCGTGGATGTTTAGGCTGATGTAAAAAGGGGCCATGGCACCATTATCAGTTTGACCATCAACTTCAGAACCAAACAATATCTCAAGTTGATCATCGACAAGGTTTACTTTGTCTAAGTGATGTCTAGATCCAACATTCAAAGCTTTAGTACCTATCTCGAGTTTGATGCTTAAATATTTAATCACCTGAGACCTGTAAGAGTTCTTGTTCATTAGCTCGGAGAGGGGGATGGGAATCTTCAATTTAGCTAGTTCCCCTTCAAGGCTGAAAGGAGCGGAGGTTTTGCTTAAGGTCTGTACTTCTGATTTATTGGTAGGGGCTATGTGGCCAGGTGCACTTGTTTGAATGGTTGATGAAACTTCAGTCTGACTTGCTCTTTTAAGAATTTTTGGAGTTTTTTGTGCAGGAGATTTAGCATTATTTCTCCCAGGGACTTTATTGGGAGGGTTTTCTAAGGCTTTCTTGGTTTCAATAGCCTTCTTCAGAGAGTTCTCATTTGCCTTCTTGCTCCTCAGGTTATACTGCCTATGAACCTCCATTATAGCGATCTCAAAGGATTGTTGTTATGTTTTCTCTACTTCCTTATATACCTCTATTTTTGAAAGGAGAAACATCACGTGCTCTTCCTGGGTGAGGAAAATGGATTCATGATCATGATAGTGATCGCCCATCAAGTTTATATGAGTGTCATCAAACTCCTTGATTACTTCCTCCCCATCATCGGTGTAATTCTCTTGGAGAGGTGGTCTAATCTGTTGATCAGGCCCCCTCTGTTCTCTTTAATCTCTAGGATATCTCTGCCTGATCTGGGGTGGATTTCTTCTTAAGTTTGGGTTTCTAATTTGAGGGGCATCTTGGTTCTCCCTAGGTGGGTTTCTGTCAGTGATAGTGAGTCTCTCCATCATTTTATCCATAGCTCTCGTGAGAGAATCTAATTTGGCATCTGATGAAGAAGTACAAGGTTCTTCTTTGATGGTGACCCTCTTCTCTGTTCTCTGCCTGGCCCTTATGGCCAAAATATTTGCTTCCACACTGACGACACTTCTCTGCATGTCTTCCAGACTTGTTGCATTTCTTTCCCTTAACTCATATGACATGTCTACATCAAATCCATCGGGGAATTTTATTAATGCCAAACCTTGTGGTTGTTTGATATCAGTTGCGATTGTGTTGTATATATTGTTGAAACGACTGCAATAATCCTGCACTATATCTCCTTGGTTATGTCTGATGTTTTCATACTCTGACAGGATCTGGAGAGGATTTTTCTTTACCTCCCACCTGTCAAGGAAAGTTCGATGAAAAACAACAATGTCAGTTATGGTAGAAACACGTAAGGTTTTGAACCACTTTTTGACTTCTCCAGTCAGACTCTGTGCGAATAATCTCATCTGCACATCAGCTTCATCTACTTCCTGCAAATCAAAATAATTGTTCATTTTGTCAACATGTTGTTGTGCATTCAGGGGACCAGTACTATCAAACATTGGGAGTCTAGTTTGATAATCTTGAGGTATGTCATGTAAAGGAGCAACCAACACCAATGGAGCATATCTTGCTGCCATGATTGGTGGAGGAGGTTGAACAACAACCTATGTGATAGGAGAGGTAGTGACTGAAGTTGTAGAAGACGAAGGGCTGGGAGGAATGGAGTGACCTAGTTTAAGTTTAACAGAAACTGTAGCAATAGTTAAAACAGGAAGTTTGACAGACTATTGAAGGTGGAGTTTGTCTAAGGCTTGACCAAGATTCTCAACTAGGTATTCAAGCTTATCAGACTCAGGGCGAAAACATTGATCAGCTTCAGCTCTGGGAGAGAGTATTTTAGGGGTCCTAGGCTGAAAGACAGTTTGATCTAAGATTGTTTCACTGACAAAACTATCAGATTTTGTCCTGAAAAGGATTTGTTGAAAAGATATATCAAACTCAAGATCTTGAAGAGAAACTAACTTCTCTGGGAGAGAAGAGGACCTTAGAAGTGGGTTGTGACTCCTGGAAACCTCTACAGTGTTTTTCTTCTTGAGTAATTTTTTGGGATTGTCTGTTGCTATTGCAGGTTCTGGGTCAGGACGAGATCTAGTAAAAACTCTTTTAGGAGCCAGAACTTTTGATTTTATTTTTCTTTTAGAAATTTTTAACTAATATATACAAACTTTAACAACCTTTGAAGATTATCTCTAGATAAATGTAGGTTTTGTGATTAGTTCAGAAATAAAGTTTTCTTTGTCTAGGGGAAAGAAATCAAGGGGTGGAAAGTTTGTTCAGTTCTTCCTTGTAATTGCTCTAAGGCTTCATCTTTTTCTTGTTTCAAGGCTTTTGTGGCCTTCTCCTTCTCTTCCTGGATTCTCTGAAGTCGAGCTTCTGTCGCGTCTGCAAGTATTCTTAATTGGGTTGGTTCATCCCCCAATTCTACAATTTGTGACGAGGAAGGTGCAGTAGGTACTACGCGGACCAAACGAATAGCTTGTTGTATTTCCTTAATTCCTTCTCGACCCTTCCATATAGATCTTCCTTCTTCGCTCCATATCTCTACAAGATGTCCTCAGAAGCATCCTCCATAGCTCCTTAGATGAAATTGATATCATCCTCCATGAGCATGGCCTCTAACTAGGGCTTACTAGTGCGCATCTTCTTTCTTGTTGAAGGTTTCTATGGAGAAACCTTCCTTTTTTGTAGTGTGACTGTTTCAGTAGGGGGATCTTGAGGTAGTGTAGCTTTGCCTCCTCCTTGTTGTTCTTCTTTGTCCCCTCCTCCTTGTCCATTTGCTTCATCTCCTCCTCCTCCTAGTGAGCCAAAGCCATTTTCTTCAGAGGCATTGCCCTCCTCATCGATCTCTATATCCTGGACTTCTTCCCACTAGACTGTCCGACATGCTCGACTCGGGTGACCATGGGGCTTCCTATGGTGTCAGTGTCAGAGAGTTCTGTATCAATGATAGGTACAAGGAACTCCTCCAACCATTCCTTTGTGATCTGATCCATGTCTTCATATGTTATCTTGTAGTACGACTATAACTCTTCCTTGTTCTCATCTCTGCACGCAGTGATATAGATGAAATGTGGATCTACGTGGAACTTCACTATTGGTCTTTACTGGTGCAGTGTGCACGGTGTCATGCATGAAAATGACTGGATGGAAACCTTCTGTTGGCCCTTGGGTATGGAAACAAGTGAAGTTCAAGGAAGAAAAGGTCAAACGTGAACTGTGCGGGAGACACAGTGACTGATACTTGGTTGAAGTGAGCAAAAGAATAGAAAAGATGGAGCGAAGTCTGAGAAAGCAAGATGTTGGACAAGGAGATCGGGGATGACAGATTAGCAAGGAAGAAGGATCGTGGACAACTGAGAAATCATGAAAATCCACCGTGGGATGCTTTGGAGCACTACCCGGGAAAAAAGGGAAGCCGGGCTGGCGAAGTCCAGAAAATGCAGGTCAATTTGACCTAGGGTTTTAGCATATAGGGTTTTGACCTAAGGGTGTCGGTGAGTGATTGTAATGTATAAATAGAGGTCTAAAGGACCTAGGTTGGGTTGGTACTTTTGGGTTGGTCAGATAGTATTGTTATCATTGCTGAGTCGATTGAGAGAGGAGAATTGAGAGAGAGAGAAGTGTTGAGTACGAGAGCCTTCTAGATTATAAGATCTTCAGTTGTGTGTGAAGATCAAACATGTAGCTGGGTGCACAGGGAGAGGAGAGATCAAGAGAAGAAGAGAGAAGATCTGCTAGCTAAAAGCGTAGACAAGAACTGTATGCTTTACCCTAATATAATATAACATAGTTTTGTGGACGTAGCCCTAGGGAGAGGGTGAACCACATATATTTTGTGTTGTGTGTGATTGGTATCTTGTATTTTTCATTGATATACTATGATTGCATTACTAATTTATATCTGATAAGTATATGTGCAGAGTAGATCTGAGTTGAAAAGTGATAGATGTATGTTGTGTTGATGTTGTATGAGATCCACTTGATATTCCATTTGGTTGTAGACATCTTTGTCCTGCAACCCCCTCATAGCTGCTTCTGGTGAGACTACATTTGCTTTGCAAGTGTTTCCGAAAGGGCCAGTAGCTAGGGCTTGTTGGTGTGCTCTTGGATCTGAACCCTGGGTCTGCCTCTGTGCCAACAAATGGTTCCATTGTCGGGACAGGAATCTTCTTAAGGGAATGTCAAGGTGGTTCCCATCGAAGACAGAGATTTAGAAGTGGATAGAAGATCAAGAAAAGGACCTCACTGAAGCCCAGAACAAGAACCCTAATCTTAGTTCAGAGGATTGGTTGGAGAAGTATATTTTTACTTATATACACGAGATATTCTTTGGAGGAATCCATCAGGAGTTGTATGAGTGGCTAGCTACTAGCTAGGTTGGTAGATACACAGTTCAAGATCAGACTTAGATCTCTTGTGGTCAAGACATCGACGTTGATCCAGAAGTTTAAGAGAGTCGATAACACTGTATCCAGAGCAGTAGATCACTGTTTTGATAGTACCATTGGAGGGTATATCACCGAGTTCATCGTTGACATAGTAGAATCATATAGCCAAGCTGAGAGATATATCTTCAAGGGGCCCAGGGGAAAATTTTTACATTTTCTGAAGTTGAGGATCAAGATGCTCTTGCATGAAAATCACATCTTAGTGATACAGTAGATTGGCTAGGTCTGAAAAGGCCAATGTTCAAGAAATCGGACAGTGACAGTGACACAGAAGTTGGACATACACGCAGTGGGAGGATATTTCGAGGGGTTCACCTTGAGAACTTGTTTAAGTAAAACTACGAGGAAGAGGTTTTCTATAGTGGAGAAGAGGTAGATCTGACAGACGAAGAACATTCAGAACCCTCTAGGGAAGAGAAAGGAGCAGCTGAAGAACTTCATCGGAATGAGCCAGAAACCTCAGGAATTGCTCAGACCACTGAAGTAAGTACTATTGACCCTCCTATTTCTTCAACAACACTAAGTAATCAAAATAGTCAGAACCACCAGAGCCCTCAGAGTACTATTATTATCATTTCAACATCTACTCAGATAGGAACCTTAGGCAGCTCCATGGCAGGTGATATGAGGCTCCCTATCTTTCAAGGAGATGGATTTGAAGATCCTGAGCAGCATTGGTTTCTGTGCGAGGCTGTATGGAATATCAAAAATGTTACCGATAAAGCTGTTAAAAGAAACCAATTCAACACTACACTAAGGGATCGCGTGTTAAGCTGGTACATGAAGCTTGTCCAAGGACTTGCACAGCATAAGCCACTGAATGTGATCAAGAATGCATTGTTTGTCAAGTTTTAAAAAACTAATTCAGAGTCTCAATGTATTACAGAACTGAAGGAGATCAAGTAGAAAGTAGTCGAGCATGTTTGGGAGTTCGATCAAAGGTTCAAGACTTTAACAGGTCGACTGACTTTTAAGATCCTCGACGAGCAAAACAAGGAATGGTTCATCGCTTCCCTTTTACCACACATCAGAGTTCCCCTAATGCAGCAGAAGCATTGGAGATCGCTATGAAGCTTGAATCATCCCCTATGGGAGAATCCAGCTCAGGTATGAGCTAGATCTTGAGTCAGCTAACTAGTTTTTCCTTGCAGGTTGAAGACATGAAGAAGGATAAAGGAAAAGAAAAAAGAGAAGACATTTGGTGTGTCAAGTGCATAATAGAAGGCTATGACAAGGAACACTTCCCTTTATTCAATGCCTACTTAGCTTCTAGAGCCCCAAGCCCCTTGAAGCAGGCCGCCTTACCCTGGTGCGAAGTATGCAGAAACAGACATCACCCGGGTGAGTGCTATTATATGCAAAAGTATGTTCAGACACCTAAAAACTTGTATTGCACATTATGTAAGTTAGTAGGGCATGACGATAGAGATTGTAGAGCTTATGACCTCATGCATGAAATATCAAAAGACATTTACAAAATTCAAGGTGAAGTACAGCAAGAAGGAAACACTATGTGGTACAACTCTCCAGGCAGAGGAAACTTCAATCCTCATGGTGGATTCAGAGGATGAGGACAAGGACGAGGTATGGGTCGAGGTTGAGGAAAGATAATCTATTATAACTGCACACAACTAGGACATCTAGCAAGGAACTGTCAGAACCCTTGTACCACTTGTAGTTATTGCAACTCCTTTGAGCATGTCATTGAGGACTGTCCAGTATTGTTGAATAAGATTCGGGAAAGACGAGGACCTCAACAAAACCCACAAATATAGCTAATCAAATATTAACCCCGTGGAGAAGATCCTAGAGTCGTTTTTATCACTCGAGGAGTCACTGCTATAGGAGAGGATAGAATGACCCAAGGGAATATCACAAAATACTCAAGAATTGGGAAAGCTGCAAAGAAGACCCAAACTTTTGATGCAAAGAAAGAAAGATAGATATTTGAGGACGCAAGAAAAGAAGTCAATGTAAATCAAGGTTCTTCATTGAAGACACGACCAGAAATAAGAGAGTATGGAATGCCTCATGCCTTTGATCAATCGGCTTCGCCAAGAGAAGGAAAAGAGGTAAGAAAGCTCATGAAATTTTTACATACTTGTATTAAGTTGATCCAAGAAGAAAGCATTGTACAAGAGTTATAGAACTTAATCAAACAATATGAGAAAGGAAAGATAGATCCCTTACTGAATAGGGTAGTACACCAAATTGGTAAGAAGAGAAGGACCAATAAAGAATTACACTTGAATGCTCAGATAGGAGAATATGATATAGATTATGTAGTCCTCAACCTAGGGTCGGAGGTCAATGTCATAACAAAGAAAACTTGGGCACTGATGGGAAAATTGAATTTGATGTATTCCCCTATTAGACTTAGGATGTCTAATCAGCAAGTTGTTAGCCCTTTTGGACGACTAGAGAATGTTCATGTGGACATCGATGGAGTAAGAACGTTTGCAGATTTTGAGGTAATTGAGATAGTTGATGACAGTTTCCCTTACCTTGCGTTGTTAGGAATTGATTAGGCCTTCAATAATTCCACTATGGTTGACTTGAAGAAAAGACATATGACTTTTTAAAAAGATGGCCTTAGGGTCATTGCACCTTTAGATCTAGATGAAGGTCTGCAATACACAGAGCCCATCAAAGAAGAACACCACACATATGAACTAGAGAACATATACAAACTGACAGCTAGACAATAGGATTATATCAATCCTACAGCTGATGGGAATCTAAGTTGGTGAAGTGATAGTGCTTGCTCATTGGATTCAAAAGAAGCATTGGAGAACTAGCAGAACTATATGTATGAAGTATCTACAAGGATATGTGCTAGATTAACCAAAGAAGTTCGTTGGATCGGCACAACAGTAAGTAACTTACCCACATTTGATGGTCTCAATCCGTTAGAAGCTTTCCTATTAGACTTTGAAGCAAGTTTACCAACACAACAGAGGTTGTTGGAAATGGATGAGGCCTTGAAATCCATCCCATCAAGATGGTGGGGGACGCACAAAAGTAATATCACAAACTGGACACAATGTCATACTCTGATGATAGTGTGATTCTCAGCAAAAGTAGAAGGTTGTGAAGTTCTCTACACAGGTCGAAGCTACCCAAAGGACCATGTGTGATGTTGCAAAGAGGCCTGGAGTGACATTCTGCAAGAACAGTGGGTACACAAATTCATAAATACGCTGGACACGACAACTGGTACCTCCACGCAGAGTTGTGCCTCATCACTATAGATTGGGAAGGTATGACTCAGAATTTTATAACTACATTCTTGTTTGAAAGTCAGTTTCCGTCAGTAGATCAAGCATTACATATTGTCAAACATAAAGTATTTGAGGAGGTCTCTAGCCTTCCCTTAGAACAGGAAGAGGACGAATGGATTGCACCTCTCCAGAAATTGCAAAGCTGCTACAACATCAATGCCGATGAAGATGATGATCCGAGGAAGGTGAACATCACCGAAACAGAAGGCCAGAGAGATGTGGAAGGACCAGGAGTTGAGATACCATTTATTGGACAACCGATCCAGATAAAGAATGTCAACATTGGAACAGAAGAGACACCAAAGTTTGCCAATCTCGGAGACTATTAGGACATTGCTATCATTGACAAGATTACAGAGTTGTTGCATGAATATCAGGACTTGTTTCCAACCAAGTTCATTGATATGAAGGGCATCAAAGGACCTATCGGAGAGATTAGAATATCTTTGAAACTGGATGCAAAACCAGTTAAACAGAGACCCTACATATTGAACCCAAAATATAAGGAAAAAGTGAAGATTGAGCTCGATAGAATGATGGAAGCAGGGATTATAGAACCTATCGAAGAGTCGGAGCATAGCAGCCCTATGGTGGTACAAGACAAGAATACAGGAGAGATTAGAATCTGTGTGGATCTCAAGAAATTAAATAATTCTTGTTTGCATGACCCTTTCCCTACACCATTCACTGACGAAGTGTTAGACAACGTGGGAGGCCAGGAGCTATATTCTTTTACAGATGGCTTTTCGGGATACCATCAGATCTGAATTGCTAAGGAGGATCGCCATAAGACCACGTTTTCCATAGAATGGGGGTCTTATTAGTATACAGTAACTCCATTTGGACTGAAGAATGCCCCAGCCATATTTTCCAGGGTGTTGGTTGAAGCATTCAAAGAATATTTTCATAAATGTCTAGAAGCATATTTTGATGACTGGACTATGTTTATTTTGTTGAAAAATCATATTGAATGTCTAAGACTAATGTTGGAAAAATGCAGGTAGTGTCAAATTTCTTTGAATTTGAAGAAGTGCATCTTCTTCTCACCACTTGGAGTATTGTTAGGTCATATTGTATGTAAGCAGGGGTTGTTGGTAGACCCATCTAAAATTTCCATTATCGTTGATCTGCCACCTCCAACGTCGATCAAACAAATACACACTGCACTGGGACATACGAGCTATTACAGGAATTTCATCAAAGGCTATGCCCAGATTACAGCACCCATGGAAAATCTGTTAAAGAAAGATTGTCAGTTCAGTTGGACAGAAGAATGTCAGAACAACTTCGACACACTGAAACAGAAGATGGTTACTGCGCCCATTCTGGTTTTTCTAGATTGGAGCAAGGAATTTCACGTGCATGTTGATGCATCTTCCATTGCATTAGGAGATGTGTTAGCACAACCTGGAGAAGGATATATTGATCACCCATTAGCCTTTTCTAGCAGGAAGCTATCCACGGCCGAAATTAATTACACCACTACAGAAAGAGAAGGATTAGCCATGGTGTATGCGCTGCAGAAATTTCGCCACTACTTGTTGGGAGGACACTCTAAAATGTTGAAAGATCACTCTGCACTGAAATACCTGGTAAACAAGCCAGTTTTGGGGGGGTGAATATGCATATGGCTTCTGTTGTTTCAAGACTACGATTTTGAGATCATAGTTAAACTAGGAAGAATGAACAAAGTTCTTAACTACTTGTCAAGGTTGGAACATGGCGAAGAACCCACCAGTTTGGAGGATACACTACCAGATGCACAACTGCTAGCCATTACCAAGGTTGATGATCACTTCACAGAAATAGTCCAGTTCCTGTCAAAAGGAATGGCACCTAGTGAGTATACAATTCCACAGAAGAAACAACTAGTAGTGCGCGCTGCATATTTCTCACTTATAGTTGGAGATCTATACAAGATGGGACCGGATGAGATCTTGTGAAGATGTATTATGGAGGCAGAACGATAACTAATCCTTGTAGAATCCCATGAAGGCATCACGGGAGGAAATTAAGCAGGTAAAGCAACTACGCAGAAGGTTCTTAGAGTTGGCCTTTGGTGGCCTACCTTACACATAGATGCTAAAGACTACTCCATAGCCTGAGACATATGCCAAAGAGTTGGGAAACCATCCAGAAAATATGAAATTCCATTAGCACCACAACTGACCCTACAAGCATTTGAGAAATGGGCTATTGACTTCGTTGGACCTATAAACCCACCAGGAAAGCACACAGGAGCAAGGTACATAATTGCTGCGACAGAGTAATTGACCAGATGGGCGAAAGCAAGAGAAATCAAGGACTGTAGTGCCACTAAAGCTGAGCACTTCATTTTTTATGACATCATAACCAGGTTTGGATGCCCTAAGATCCTTATGAGTGATCAAGGCACACATTTTATCAATAAGACAGTTGAAGCCCTGACTGAGGAGTTTGCAGTACATCATCAGAAGAGCACACCATACCATCCACACACAAATGGGATAGTTGAATCATTTAACAAGATATTGGAGACAACATTGATGAAGGTTAGTAGTGTGAACAGGGATGACTGGGATTTAAGAGTACCTATAGTACTATGGGCCTATAGAACCACTTGCAAGAAGCTGACCATGTAGACCCCTTTTAAGCTAGTTTATGGCCTTGAAGTTGTTGTCCCAATGGAATATCTGGTGCCAAGTCTAAGGATCGTTGCTTTTATAGGTATGGATGATGACAGTGCTATTCATGAGCGTCTCACACAATTGGTTGAGTTAGAAGAAGATAGATTTATTGCAGGATTCCACCATCAGGTTCAGAAGGAAAGAGAGAAGGCCTATCCTAACAGGAACATCAAGAAGAAGGCATTCAAGCAAGGTGATTTAGTACTGATGTATGACATTAAGTTTATAAAACACCCAGGGAAGTTTAGAATGCATTGGCTCGGACCTTTTGAGATCGCCTATGTTACAGAAGGGGGAGCTGCGCAGCTGAAGACATTGAAAGGAGAATGGAAGGAAGGATTGGTGAATGGGAGTTAGCTGAAGTTGTACTATGACAACAAGCTACCTCGCAGCTCTCAGTAGAAGCAAGAAGGAAAAGGGTCTAGGTACCAGGTGCAGTTGAAAATGGGTACCAGACATAGAAAATATGGTCTGCACAATGCGGGAGAGGAGGCATAGATCAGAAAGTAAAGGTTGCACTGCGCAGTCTAAAGATGAAGAAAAATAGAGGAATTAGACCTGAAGTGCCTCAGGACGAGTCACAGGTGAGTGTTGGGGGCCTGTTGGCCCTTGGGTATGGAAACAAGCGAATTTCAAGGAAGAAAAGGTCAAACACAAACTGCACGAGAGACACAGTGACTGATACTAGGTTGAAGTGAGAAAAAGAGAAGAAAAGATGGAGCAAAGTCCGATAAAGCAAGCCATTGGACGAGGAGATCAGGGATGACAGATCAGGAAGGAAGAAGGATTGTGGACAACTCAAAAAGCAGGAAAATCCACCGTGGGATGCTTTGGAGCACTGCCTGGGAAGGAAGGGAAGCCAGGCTGGTGAAGCCCAAAAAATGTGGGTCAAGTTGACCTAGGGTTTTAGATACCTAGGGTTTTAGCATCTAGGGTTTTGACACCTAGGTTTCGACCTAAGGCTGTAAGTGAGTGATTGTAATGTATAAATAGAGGTCTAAAGGATCTAGGTTGGGTTGGTACTTTTGGGTTAGTTAGATAGTATTGTTATCATTGTTGAGTCGATTGAGAGAGGAGAATTGTGAGAGAGAGAAGTGTTGATTATGAGAGCCTTCTGAATTGTAATATATTTACCTGGCTACGAAGATAAAACCTGCAGCTGGGTGCACAGGGAGAGGAGAGATTGAGAGAAGAAGAGAGAATAACTATTATCTAAGAGCGCAGACAAGAACTATATGTCTTACCCTAATATAATATAGCACAGTTCTGTGGACGTAGCCCTAGGGATAGGGTGAACCACGTATATTTTGTGTTGTGTGTGATTGGTATCTTGTATTTGTCATTGATATACTGTGATTGCATTACTAATTTAGATCCGATAAGTAGATGTGCAGAGTAGATCTGAGTTGAAAAGTGATAGATGCATGTTATGTTGATGTTGTATGAGATCCACTTGATATTCCCTTTGGTTGTATACATATATGTCCTGCAACCCCCTCATAGATGCTTCGGGTAAGACTGCATCTGCTTCGCAGGTGTTGCCGAAAGGGCCAATAGCTAGGGCTTGTTGGTGCGCTCTTGGAGCTGAAACCTGGGTCTGCCCCTGTGAAAACACCTTCAATTGTTGGTAATATGCATGAAACATAGTGTTGGACTGCCACTCCTTCATCATATCATTGGTGTACCACAAAGTAGAAAACCTAGCGACCAACGGCTTTGAAGGTTCGATCTCTAGAAAGGTGGCTCCTTCAGGATTTTTCCAAGCGACAAATGCGATCAAAACGATTAGCCAAATAAAGTGCAATTTGTATCCCAAATCTTGAGCTTTGCGGTAATATTTCTCTAGTTCATTGACAAGGTAACTTGCCCCATTCATCTACATGCCCTCCACGCATTTTCCTACGAGGTCCACCATGAACCTAGTGACCTATGTGGGGTGGTTCTTCCTTACAAGCTTGCTATCTATGAGTTGGCAAGCGAGGCGCACTGCACCATCCTCTATAGAGGATACCTTGTAACCTCACTTTCCTTTTTCAACTTCGCTGTAAGCTTCCTTGATGCATTGCGCCAGAGAGTGGTCTGAGGCCTTCCCTAGATAAAATTGTTGAGGGTTGGGTCCCTTCGTGCTTAATCCTGTAATTTGGTGGATCAGCACTGGATCCACAGTAATCCTTCGGTCAAGCCACATGTATCCACCATGATAGCATGACATGAGGAGTTTAACACAAGCATTAACCTCCTAGTGTCGACCAAAATGGGGAATCTCCATCACATTCAACACAGTGGACTGCGCCAGTATCTTAATCCATGGTTGGGAGACGAGGCAAGGATTCTTCCCAGTTGAATTCGTCAAGTAGCGGTGGGGTGCTAGCATAGCATAGTTCTTTTTGTCACCTAGATTGAAGTCATTGTTCTTCAGCAGCGGGATCTATCCCAACTAACTTTTGACTACATGTATTCCCTTTGAAATGTATGTGGTGAACAGGGTGTACTCATAGTCTCGGGGTATGCTGTCGCGATTAACCACACCAGCCAAAGGCGGGATATATTCTATTAGGATTGACAGGATCTGCTTCGCATTAGCCAAATCACCACGATGCTTACTTCGTTGCTCAGTCGTGGGGTTGACATGGCCAGAACGACATCCAGTCGAAGGGGAAACCTGTAGTCCCCTAGTTGATGATGCCTAGACACCTTCAGATAACTGTCTGTCAGCCATTATCTTCTTAAGCACCTCCTTGAAAGACTTCTCTAATTCACTAGGTTCGTCCGGCATTCTCACTTTTAACAGAAAGGTCGGGGTAGACGAATGGACAAGTGGAGTAGAAAAATTGATGGCGAGGTCTAGCTTCTGATAACATAGCTCGACACATAATCAATTCTCTTCTTGGCTCAGATAATCATGGGTAGAAAAAAATGGTCCTGACACAACAATCAATGAGTTAAATAAGCAGGGCACTGTAACGAATTCTTCCAACGGACAGGAATTCTTCCATCAATGCAAATCTATTAGTTATGGTGTAGTCTCAATGCCCCAAAAGCAGTCCATCACCCCATAAATGCATTTTCTAATCGTTCTGGAGCGTTTTTCTAATGGTTGGGGTGCCTCCAACGATCATATAGCTTCACCAGGGTGAAGTCCCATTATGCGCGGTCCTGTTGTTCCAGTGAGGTTCAAATCCTGCGAACCTGCCTCCTGCAAGGTTCCAGTTTGCGAAGTCTTCCATTTGTTCTTTGTAGTTTCCTGTAGATTTTCCAAGTTAGATTTTTTTTATTGAGCTTCCATGCCTTCTTTCCTGTGATCTTAGTCTCTCTAACTCTTTCTGGAATCCTCTTTCCATTCCTATTCTTATCTTCTCCTAGAGTAGTGACTTTGTACTGTTGATGTGCCCTCAAAGGGTTTGAAGTTAATATCTCTTCTCTTAATACATCCTGGGTGGTTATACTTATTTCTTGAATGGATAGGTCATTCAAACCTTCTTGCATTCTTTCAACCTTGATAGCTAATTCTCTTGCCTTATGTTCCTCCTGTGTTGTTACTTTCTTCTGTTGCTTTGACTTATCCTCTCGTTCTTCTATTAGTCGGTCTATTTTTCTGGCTATGAAATCCCTTAGTTCTTGCTTTTTCTTTTCTATAGCTTCTTCCTCTGCTTTCCTTCTGATCTGATCCTTCTCAATCCAAGGCTTACCTAATAAAAGTGGGAAAGGGTTGATGTTCTCAACAAACTTAATGACTTCAAATTCTTTTTCAGTCGATGCTCTATGAATAATAACAGGTGCATTAGTAACTCTTCCACATAGGGTTATCATCTTTCCTTTAAACAAGCCTATCCTTCCCAATGAAGGTACCATAGTAGGCTTTCCCAAAATTTCCCAAGTTTCTTCTGTCATAATATTCACTTGTGTTTCTTCATCCAAGACATAGTTTATGTCAAAGTCTTCTATTCTTGTACTTATGTGTTGTTTTACTTTTAGGATCTCTGGTAAGCTGACATCTTTGTGAACATCCATCGTTTCTTTCAACTGTAATAACATAGTCTGACCTTGCTCTAATTCTTTCTCTTTATGACTCTTTAACATGCCCTTAGTCTCTTGACTTTCTTCATACTTTTCTTGTCTCATGCTCATCCTTTCAACTTTAGCAATCATCCTTAGACAATCCTCAACCTCGTGACTAACAATATTACAACAAAGACAAATAGGACCTGTACCAAGGCATTCCTTAGCAAGATGTCTCGGTCATCTGCAATTATAGAACAATGTCCATCCTCTTTTTCTTTTATATGTTCCCCAACCTCTTCTGTACTACGCACTAGGATCACAGTGTTTGACCTGCAATCTGCAAAAATTCTTTCTAGGTTCCTGCATCCACTTACTAGTCCAAAAATTCTTTCTATGCATAGGAATAACATATCTTTCTTTATTTCTATTAAATTTATTCAGATCAACTCTTTCTTGCAGCTGCGCCCTAGTCTTCGGACAAGGACAAAATCTATTAAACATACTTAAATTCATGCTTTCGAAACAAAACATTTCACTTATCTTACTCTTATCAAAGCACAAATCTTTACCTCTTTTAAGATCTTACCTCTTTTCTTCAGATCATATTTCTTTCTTAGCATAAAGCTTCACAAGTAAGTAGAGTATTGCGCACTACAGTAGCATATCTATGCACAGAGCTTCTCTTTTCTTCAGTTCCTAGCAATCACAGTTCCAGGTCCCAGCAACGGAACCATTTATTGACACAGGGGCAAACCCAGGGTTCAACGCTTCAACAACATACCAACAAAACCTTGACTACCGACCCTTTCGGTAACAACTGCGAATCAAGCAAGGTCTCACCCGAGGTAGAAGTAGGGGGGGTTACAGGACGCAGGTGTCTATAATCGAGCTGGGACACAAATATCTGATAATAACACTTCGCAGAGTACTATATTAACACTTAGGAGATGAGATGCATTAGTTCATTAGTTTTATTAACATCACATAACATACCCAATCTAGACTGCCACAGTAACAGTCAATGATTACATACCCTGAGCACTTAGCATTATAAGTTAGATCTAGCATCCATTCATCCTTAACACAAGTAAAGCACTAAGCAACAACAGATCCATTTGTCATACATAATAATCAAGGCACTAAGCAAATAAATGACATAAATAACACAACACAAGCACACCAAAGACACAAGATATACGTGGTTCACCCCAGAGTGGGGATACGTCCACCAACTGCTTCGTCTTCTTTATTATTCATCTAGATCTTACATTCATCTGCTCCCTTGCACTAAGCCACAGGGCCAAGCTTCGCATAGGATAGGGGATCTGTGCACTGAAAACCATATCCTCCTTCCAAACTAGTTCTAAGCATAGAGCCAACTTATCTCTCGAGCACAGAGCCTTAGCACATACACATCATGTTGCACAAAGCAACTCAAAATTTCTTGCACTTAGTCACTTCCCACTACTTCGCTTCTTCTACAATACATTCTTACTTATTTATACTTTTTCAATCCCTTACTATAAGGCCTAATCATGGGTAAACCCCATGGGCGGACATCCCATAACCCATTACAAAGACCCTAAATAACCCCTTGATGGGTCCACATAGCCTGCAAAATAAGTGAGATCCACAATCTCAGCTATGCTTGGGCACACTATCTTTGACCAGTCTATTGAAGTCCAAAAATGGTCCAAACCTAACCAAGTTTTCCTCAAAACTTGGTCGAAGACCAACACCAATAGTCTCCAATGCTTTCCATTTTAGGGTTTTATTCTGTTCCAATGTTAACTTCCTTGACCTTAATTGGTGCAACAAATTCCTCTAACTTTAGAGATGGAACTTGCACCTCTCGTTCACCTTCAAACTCTATTATCTGAATGTTGCATGGATCATCTTCATCTGGTGCTTCCTCTGCGACATGATAACATGAGAGTAAGTCTTTGATTTCATGTCTTCTGCTATTGATGTTCTATTATAATTTCCACCTCAAGTTCCTAAAAAAATATCATTCCTTGTATCAGCTTCAGGGTTGAATCAATATTGGGGCTATCATGCTCAAATGAGAAAGTTACCACAAAATTTTGTTGTAATGTTGTCCATTATGTAGTGCCTCTGCATATCTCCTGGTCTATATACCAGTTCCTTGGTATCCCTTCCAATCTATGAACAAAGTAATGAGGCCATTCTTTTGGTGGTGTCAACCTCCATTGTCTTCTACATTTCTCTAGGTTCTCAACTGACCTTCCTCGCTCATCATACTTCCACAATGTATTGCTCCTCTGTTATGCACCAAATATAATGTGCAGTAACCTTTTACACTTATACTAGTCTTGAATTGTTTTCTTATGCATGCCCCACCATCTTGCAAGTGTTTCCTTGATTGAAATATCCAGGGCTAACAAACTCTAATTTTCCAAAACTTCTTCCTCATAATTTGTCAAGAATTCTTCTAGTTCGTTCAAACCATGAAAATTGGGAGGTTCCCTTATCTCTGTACCCACCCACCTTACTGCGTAGTATATTCTTGTGAACCTCCTTATGGAGACTTCATGTAATCTCTTCTGCCAGTTCTCCAGACCTGTGTCTGAGTTTGAGGCACACGATGTAATGCTTCTCCAGCTAAGTACCCCGTTTGCAGTTCAGTTGACATAATCTTCTTCTCACGAAGTAGTCCTATATAGCCAATTGATTTCTTCCAAGTCCAAACATGTTGCCTCTATAAACCTTTCTCCTTCTGAGGGATCTAGTGGAGAAATCACTCAGTACTCGCCTCATTCAAAAGTCGTTTTCCATGTCTCCAGGTTAATCACAACCTAGTTATCAAATTCCCAATCCAGTCCTAGTAATGTTGGGTAGGGTGTTGTGCCATCTACTATTTCTATAACCCCAGAATCTGCCATAGTGCTCACTCCATCCAAGTCTACTGTCACACCTTTAAGTCTTTCAATTGGAAGCACTATATGTTGATTCACCAATTTCAACTGGAAATGTGAATATCCTAATGTGGGTTCCCTCGTACACTTTCATGTCTTCTTAGGTAAAACATTTACTTCAGAGCCTAAATCATTTGAAGTTTTACTTATACATATAGCAGTTACGATTCTTCTATATTATTATAATCATTTAGCACATTAGTTGCATAAATAAGAACACTGAAAGATAGGAAATCATAGAAACAATAGAGACACACAGATTAAATTTGGAAACCCTCATGGGGAAGAAAACCCAGCAAAAATTCTTCAATATAAATAGACCAAATACCAAACGTAAGATCCTCCTATACTCCTTCACTAGGAAGAGTAGCACACCACTTGACCAAGAAATACCTAGAGATAGACCAAAAACCGTCCTTGACGTCACCCCCAATTGTAGCAACTTCTCCTCCATGACTTGCACACTGCAAAGCTAGGTGTGTGTGTTCAAATGAGGCATTGGCCTCTCTTATAAATAATGGTCTGGCCAACCTATAATTAGGTCTGGGACAACCTGTCACTTTACTCTCTTAATTTACAATTAACTGTCAAGGAACAATAGGGCCAAATTTTACTAAGGCACAATAAGGCCTCATTAAATAAAATATAATAATAATATTCAACTCTTTCTCAGGTAGAATATTCTTTGAAGTTACAATATTTCAACACTCCCCCTTAAGAAGAAGGGTATTATACTGAAAACATTTATAACAACTGACTGGACTCAATACATCATCAAGAGGAGGGGACATAGTCATCAACATCGGGAACATTGTCAATCATATCTATAGGTCATCGAAAGTTTTTCTCATCATTAAAATTAGTAGAAACTAAACATCATCATCATCTACAGCGTGAAGATGGAGTAACATCATCATCATCAACAGCATGAAGATGGAACATCAACATCATCAACAACATGAAGCTGGAATAACATCATCATCATTAACAACATGAAGCTGGAAGATCAACATAAACAAAATGAAGCTGGAACAACATCATCAACAATATGAAGCTGGAACATGAACATCATCATGAAGTTAGAACATGAACATTAGCATGAAGTTAGAACAACATCATGTTGGCAGCCAATTCAATTTTTTCCATTGACCTACAAGTTGCCTACACCTTTGTCTTCTGAACTTCAAATTATGGTCGCATTTTGCAAATAGACAATATTTTTATTTCATGCGACACTTGCAAATTGGTCGATTTAGTTTTCATGACTGTAAGCGTGAAAACTCCTCTATCGTTATTTGAACTGTCATGGTCTTTTATTGATATTTTGAGTGGCACTTTACCTTTGGTTTATCATGTGGCCGAAAAGATTTTTCAAACTATGCCTATTCGGATGTTTTTACTTTGACTGCGCAATTTGATTTTATTAAACTGATAAGGCATTGAGCATATAGAGACTTGCCTAGTCATTAATTTACATAGGGGTCATGGTTGATTTTGTTTTATATAATGTGATCCTTATTATTATAAGCTCTTAAGCTTGTCGATTTTATAAAATCATTGGTCACAATGTTTATAAATGTTTGATTACACATGGCGCGTTGGTTAAATAATTGGGTTTTGATTTAATGGTTTGAATTATTACAATGGCACACATTTAACTTTGGGTTTGATTTATATTGAACGTTCATGGTTTCAAACAATGCAATGGAGCATTGACATATCATCCACCGTTTAATTCTTGGGTTGGCCAAATATTATGGTTTGAATGATGTTATGATTGATTGAACAGCGCTGTACTTTGCCATTACTATGCTGCATGGCGGTGATAATCCCACCACCCTCACACGCGCACATTAATTTGTTTCCCCTTTCATCGTTCGCAGTTGTTAGCCCAAACGATTTTTTGCTCCTGTGTATTGTTGTGTTCAATCCAAACCCTACCATGCACCCGCACCATGGCCCCGGTCATGAGGGCTGAACCCAATGGTGGCCAGGCATTGTTGATGTTCGATGGTGCTTACAGTGACCTTCTCTAGAGTGTTCTAGCGCTCTGATACCCCTTCCAAGGGAGCGCTCTCCATTCTGGGTAAATTGTTAGCCCGGCGAGAAGAATAAGGGGAGAATCATTCGATTTTAGGAGGCGGTTGAGCTCGAATTCTTGGTTCTATCAAAATATCTCTGATCCAAGGAGGAGGTTCCCAACTGGTTCTAAACATAACTCAAGAGGTTAGGCCCTTCCCAACCTATACAAGCAATCTCTATGGTGGTAAAGAGGAGCAAGAATTGAGCATATGGAACTTATGATCTTGGAGGAAACTTACAGTCAGCCAAAAGAGAGTGATCAGTGAAGCTGCTGTTATCCAGGTTGTGGATCTTTCAGGCAAGGGTTAGACGAAGAGGACTTGATGAAGCCGTCGCATTCGCATCTACGATTGTAAGTACTGCTGTCGTTATTCTCATTAATATGACAAGCTTGGCATGTTTCTTTCTAGTTTGTGTCTAATGTTACATGAACTTATCATTCATTGATAGATCTGTTTTCAAGCTAATGTCAATAGAGTAGGAAGTGGTCGTATCTTGTTTTGTCTACAGACCTCAGCGAGGAGCAAAAAGTTTGGAGCACAACTCCGAGCGTGCAGTGACAAACGTCGATTAAAAGGTACTTCTATTATCCTTCCTTCTCATGCATTAGGCTTAGATAGATTTGAAAGGAAGCCAGTGTCCACGATAAGCATTTTTCTGTCTAGGGTTAAGGTCAAGCCTTAGAGGTCGATCTACTTGTCCACAGGCAGATTTTCCTACAACAGAAACTAGCGACTCCGCTGGGGAGATAGCCTTGAATCGAAACCCTTTGTTTGGATTTTTTTTTCTCCTCATTGACCTTGTTCTGTCCCTTGATTGTTTCAGACCTGGTTTACCCCTCTTTGATTAGTTTCATGAGCTGATTGGCTCCTTGTCTGGTCACATTCAGCATATTTGTCAAGTCCAGATCTCGATTTTTGAAATTTTTTGACATTTCTGGGACTTTCAGACCCTGGCGCCCCTGACCTAGTGTTATCAGAGTGCCAGCGCTTTTTTTAGCCCTACAAAGAGCGCTATAACGCTCTTTTCCCTTGGCAACAGAGCGCCAGCCTCCTTTTGGCCCAAAAACCCTTCACAATTGCATTTTTTTTAGGGTTTGCCTCTGTGGCTCTTGTGCTGAGTGATCTAGTGAGTCAATTTTTCTTCCTATTTAGCCTTGACATCAGCCTTGTTGAAGAACAAACGCCTCTTTGATTGGATCTTGTAGCCTTCTTCACCTATTTTCATTTGAGTTTTCCTGTTGAGTAAAGCTTGAAATCTATGTATTGCTTTTCTTTTCTCTTCAGTTGAGTAAAACCCTGGTGAAGATCATCAAAAGCCTACAGGCCTCTTTATCTTGATTTCAGTCAAATCATTGTTCTTTAGCTCTTGTTTTTGGGTGTGAAGTTTGTCTTTTTCTTTGATTGTTTCTTTCGTTTTTCGTTTTGATTGCTACGAAGGGTGTATTGTTTGTGTGTTTTTGCTTATGCTAGTTTGGTTCTCATTCATACCAAGAAGATAATTAGCAAAGATAAGCATTGTGATTGCATTGATCATAATCTATATGCAAACAATAAAGATATCTTAGTGACTGATTGAGCATATTAGAAGGCATTTGAAAATTTCTTTGCATCACATTAGGATTTGATTGAGAAAAGAATTGTTTGGAAGCATTCCGTAGTTGTGCTTGTTAGTGAAAGAACTCTCTGTCTCCCTTAGCTAGATGTTCATCGAAAGGAAATGACTGCTTATCATGCTTGATGCACTCTTTGGGTCAGAGTCTTAATTCCATTCATTTCACTTCCATGCACCCCTTTGTGTAAAGAATACCCACTAAAATCAACGTTAATTAAAATTCATCTAGAACTTTTTTTTTGTTAGA
>SNQJ01S0058690.1:5413-43401 GCA_010110895.2 Picea sitchensis
ATAGCAATTAAAAATTAAAAAACACATAAAAATAAATATTATTCTTTTTAATAAATTCCCCTTTCCCTTTTTCTTTTACCTTCCACATTCCTCCAACCGCGTGCATGTGGGAGGATAATCCACTCCCGTTACGTTTTGATTGCAACGTCTTCGGATGGGGGCACTTTATGCCACTTCATGATAGAAAAATACACCCCAAAAAATTAAAATACACACATACATATTAAAGAAAATACCTTAAAATATAGTATGTCTTACAACTAGAACATCACAAGACAGAGCGCTACATCAACTTATAATATTTTATTAAACCTATCATAAAACCTATCATGGAATTAGTTGGGAAAATGAATTAAATGAGCTTATTGGAAAAGACACATGGCACATTGTGAGCATGCATATATTAACCATATTCGGATGGTAGAGGGAGAATTTTTTCTCATTCATTCTTGTTCTCGGAGACAAGAAAGCATTTCTATAGTATAGAGCCATTGCTAGTGGGTTGTATGAGGAGACTAGTTCTTTCTAGCAATGCAAAGATGTTTGAGTGCATAGAGCATTGGCATTTGAGGAAAAATTGTCCACAACTGAGGATCTCTGGAGCTTCCATCATTGATATTTCTTGGTCAATTTGTATTGGATCCGTGGAAAGAAGTGGAATAGCCCAAGGAACCGCATTGCAAACAAGGGGATTCCTTTCTTTGGGTTGTGTAGGTGTAACAGCCCTGTTTCCCCTAGCTTGTAAGTAATCGTTAATTATAATTACCATGCTATGGCATGAGAACAATGTAAATGTATTATTGAATAAATTGCCAATGACTGACTATGGGGGTGAAGCCTTGAAGCACTTGCCATGATATCATTAGAGGAAACGAATGGGAAAAATAGAAAGGGTCCATTATGTCAAGGACCCTAAAGTTTCCCCTTGTTGGGAAATAATAAACCTCCTCCCAATCCCAAGGACAGGAATCAGTTAATGAAGAAAAGGACCGGTGGTTGAACCATCAACCACCCCCATGAATGGAAGCATGGTCTGGTTGAAGAATGCCAGCCCGAAGTACGACAAGGTTTGGCAGACCCGGGATGACTTGAGTTTCCTTCTGAAAGAAGGAACATGATAGGTGGGGAACCTTCCTAAGAGGAGGGCATGCAAGCAATACACACACAGACAATTGAGAAGAGGGCGTGTGTGAGGCTCTACATAGAGTAGGAGGCACCAGACAAGAGGGTGTGAGGCTCTCCAGCTAAGAAGTTGGCAGAAAACACGACTTGAAGTAGAGGACCGTGAGCTTAAAGATGAGGAAGCATCTGACAAACCTCGCAGGGTTGTTGTGACAGAGAGAGGGTCTCTAAGAAATGGCATGGATTCCCTAGTGATATCATGGCTTGGCACGGGGGTGGCCAGAGTGCTAAGAGTGAATTCCTTTGAGCCTATGGTTGGGTGGAAAGGAGCACACCCACAGTCAGTGAGTTGGCTGCAACCTATAATAGATAAGTATGCTCATGCCCTATGTAATTTGAGTTGTAACTATGAAATAAAGTTGGATATCATGTGAATTTTTAGAGATGTGCATGTTTGCTTGATGGTTGGACTGTGTTCCTTTATCTTTGGCTTGACTATGTTGGTTTGTACATGTAAATGATCAAGCCCTATAGTGGCTCAAGTTAAACAAATGAACTGTGAGTCTGTCGAACTTGCACACATTTTCACGTGTCCGTGTTTACACTTCCATTTATTCTGGGCCTCCTAGATAAGGGAGTTCATTAGGCTCAAGAAAGGTAGCACGAAGGTGCACAAAGAATACACTAGCTACGTAGGATTGGAGAACTCTCTAAGTTCTAAACTCCGGAAAAAACACAAGGAGCGTCCCCTCATTTAATTTGAGGTACCAGTAAGCTCAGGAGGTATAATGCTCATAGAGTGTAGACAAGGGGGTGCATTCCCCATACCTTTCATCTGTGAGACCGAGGGCTCATGCTCATGACCTTAGCAATTTCACGGCCAAGAACTAAGTGTGTGTAGCCCCGAGAACTAAGTGTATATCTCTGGAGGACCCATATGACCAGGGTTTGGAAACCTTGCACTAGTCTGAAAGGAGATATCTCTTATTGGCTTCGGAACTTCGGGAGTTTAGAGCTCTAGGATGGCACAACTTAACCATATCTTGACCAAGAGGTATGAGTGTAGCCCTTGGGGCTTGACAAAACTCCATATAACCAAGGCCTAGGAACCCTGGGTTGAGTTCGGGGGGAGCTAAGTGTTTGGGACTCCGGGAGTCTGATGCCCTGTGGAAATAGGTATTTCAAAGACCAAATTATGTCGTAGGAGACCTATTGAGTCGATGGCTTAATGGTGGACCGATAGATGGCGGTCATTTACCCATTATCGTAGAACCCATCCTCACATTAAACCTCGATCCACTTACTAGTCATGAAGTGACGCGGGCTGTAGATCTGAGGATGGTCGGGAACGATCCCAATCATTGGATCTATGATGTAGTTATCCCGACGTTGACCGCCTTGGGAGAACTAAGGTGTTTCACCTCCAAAACTATCGAAGGAAAAATTTACGAAGTATTGGGGATCGTTGATCCTCGGATCCTTCTCATCCCTCAATGTGGGAGTCCATGGAGGACCCCTCTTGAATGTCCATCAACCAGGACACGTCGTAGGTGAAACACGCATCAATTTTTCCCCTGTCATTTGTCATGGATTAAGTGTATCTGGGATACAAGTAATTCAGGATATCTAGGCGACAGATGCGTGAAGGGAACGAAGTCCCGAAACCTAAAGTGGGTTTGAGTCGTTGGATGAGAGGTCACATGGCAGGAGATCCCATGGTCCAGGAGCTCAACACTTCGGAGGAAACATGAAGAAAGTTTCTATGGAGCCAAAACTTCTAGAGCTCCGAAGGCTGGAGTAAATCTTGGTTGTTGCCTCCAGTGACATGTGTCACCAGATCTTATAATCCAGAGACTTGACACTCTAGAGGATTTGGGGCATGACACCTCCAAAACTCCCGAACGTCGAATCCGCAAAGTGATGTGAGTCATAGATCTAAGGACCTTTCAGGATGCTCCCTGACCATCAGATCTAGACCGTGGTCAACCTGATGCTGACCAACTCCGGGAGAAATGGGGAGTTTGCATAAAGAAACTCTTGAATGTTGTATATCTGAAGTAACATGAGTTGTAGATTGAGGGGTCTACGTGGACAGATCTTGATCGTGAGATCGAAGGAACGTTAGAAGGTTGTGCTAAGGGTCAACGTGGCTCACTGACGTCACACAGGGTGACATGGACCCACGATTGAGGTGCCACGTGTCACTTGGATACAGATGTTTTGCATACTCTTGGGCCCATTAGAACATGGAACGTGTCACCCCCTAACGAGGGTTTGTGTCACCCCTTTCCCTCATAGTGTGTCAGTCCCTGGTATGTGTTCGTCTGGTCACGTGAATGGTGAAATACTGAGACTTCGGAAGTTTGGGACTCCATGACTCCAGAGGATTTGGAATAGTGTGGTGCAGAAAGGCCCAAAGGTCGGAGCCACATGGAAATCCCATGGGACTTCAGAAGAAAAGTACTCTGGGAGATTTGGGTCGTTAAATTATGCGCACCCAAAAGCGTCGATCGTCGAATTTTACCTTAGACACGTGCTTTCCCAAGGATAAGGATCCACTGTCAATTAATGGTGGATGTATCTCCGCCATAGATCTAGGAGTGCGAGGAGCTTCAGGATATCGGATAATTTGGGGTGATATGAATGAGTCATATCCACGTAAGTTCCATGTGGCCCATGACTATTAACCCTTGAAGAAATTTGGAAGGGAAAATCTCCCAATCCTGAGCTCAGATTTGAGAATGGAAACAACCGTTAGAAATCTCGTGGTGAGCAAAATTCGTTGGAGATAGTGGAACTAAGATTTGAGATGGATTGGGAAAACGAAATTATGATGCCCCATCCCTAGAAAGGGTACTTAGGGGTCGGGTGTGTTACAATAGGTTGAAGGGGAAATAGAGCTGGTTAGTTGGGATTGCTACGTGATAGAGTAGACTCTAACATCATGAAAACTTGATTGTCCATGTGAGATTAGAGTTGGCCTAGCCACCTATCTTTGTGGATTCATAGCCTTAGCTTGGGGGTGACCTGATGCCGAGATATTTGGAGCAACAATGTCTATGGTTGAGTGGAACGTCTAACATTTCCAGCGAGTCAGTGTGGTCATTTGATAAAGATAAGTACTCTTTGTGTATTATATTCATATTGCATTTTATTATGTGCTTGTGCATTATTTAATATTGTTGAGTATATAGATATTTTAATGTTGTGCACTATGTGAGAAATCTACTTTCTTGTTTAGATATATATTTCTTTGATGATGCATGAGTCTATTGATTTGCTACATGCTTCTTGATTCATTTAAAATGGTATCAGAGGTTTGAAATTGTTTTAAAGAATACGATTCTTGAGATACCCTACGAATGGGGTACATTACAGTTCGATATCCAAGTAATATTTGTAGTAACATGACTTATTATGGAGCTCAATATGTTACAGTTTGTTATCAAAGATTAAATTTGTAGTAACGTGACTGAACATGGAGCTGTGTACATTACATCTTGGTATTAGAGTGATCTTGATTTTATAGGGAAAAAAATAAAACACAGACCAAAATATAGCAGAAAGCACAATAATATAGTGAGAACCCAACTTCTATTAATGGATAAAATAGTAGAATATTGTAGAGTGCAAATTGGCTAGAATGGTGGTAGCTTATCTCTGAAAAGAGAGAGATGGCAGCTACGCTAATTTGCAAAAGCTAATAAAAGAGGCTGAAAGGATGGAATTTTAACATAAATAAAGAACCCTAAAGGCACAAAACCTTAACCCTAGGAAGAAAAGTGCCAAAAGGTGTTTTTGAAATGCCAAAAGGTATTATTGGGTGTTAGTTTCTACATCAACTTTCCGGGTGTGCAACTTTCGCACACAATCTTTGTTTGGTGCACATAATAACTCATTGGAAAGAAATAAATGAGGAATACAATATTGTAGCATGGCCTAAGTGTGTAGACGGTAAACCCAAGCCCCTAACCCTTCTCATAGAACATCATTTAGGGCCTCAAAATGACCCTAAAAATTTAGGTCTCATAAAATCGTTGAAAATCATAACAAAATTGCTATGATGGAGAACCATGTTGAGTCAACGGAAGAGGTGGGTGGCCACCGATATCAACCTGGATCATTTATCCCCCCTTAGGAAGCATTTGTCCCCATTGTTTCAATTTCTTTCAGTAGATGGGTAAACTTTTGTTAAATCTAAATCTTGGTGATCCATTTGCCTTGTTGAAGAAGTTGTCCTTCTTTGACAACTTGATAGATTTGTATGTTTTGTTGGAGGGTGCCCTTTGTATTCATTTCCATGATGTGATATACTATAGCATGCTCAAGGAAGTCATAATTGAGTTATTAAGGAGTCAATTTCTCAGCCACCTTTCAAGTGTCCAACAGAGGTGGGAAATATGGTTGAAATAGCTCTATATTAAAGACTAGGTGTAAGCCAAGGAAAGAAGGAATACTCAATTCGAAATCATTTTCACCCACAACCTTTGTGATGGTATAAGGCCCATACTGTAGTGGTTTAAGCTTCTTATGGGGGCTCGTGAGGTGATGTTTTTGCAAATGAAACCATACCTTGTCACCAACCTAACATTTTTGCGGAACCTGATGTTGGTCATGTCATTGCTTGTACTTGGCATTGGCCCTCTAAAATATATCACAAACCTGTTGTTGGAGGTGTTGGATCTATTCAAAAAAATTGGCTACTCTGTCTTCCTCAGTCTAAGTGTGGGAAGACTCTATTGCTGAAGATGGAATGGGAAGAGCTACATCAATGGGGGCAATGGCTGGAACCCCAAGCACACCTAAAAAGGGTTGTGTCCAATAGAGTCGTGGAGGGATTTGTTATAGCTATGTTGAACATATGGAATGATCTCATCCCATGTATGTGGATTCTTGGAGCTGTACATGTGCATGATATGCACAATCATTCTTTTGACCGCTTCTATTTTCCCATCTATTTGGGGGTGAAAGGAAATTGATTTGGTCAACTTGGTGTCCATTAGAGACCATAGGCTAGACCGGAAGGTACTAAGGAACTTGTTGTCCCTATCTAAAATAATTTTCCATGGTATTCCAAAACGAACCCAAACATTCTCAAAGAAGAGCCTAGTAGTGGCCTTGGCTATGATACTCTTTCTACATGGTGCCCAAATGGCCATCTTAGAGAATTGATCAATGATCACAATGATACAATCATGACCATGTTTTATGGAGGGAAAACCTGACATGTAATCCATGGATACTGAATCCTAAGAATTTTCCGGGGTAGGGAGAGGAGTGTATAGCCCTTGATTTTTGATGGATGGTTTAGTGATGGCATAGGCAATGTATGACCTGATATACTGGTTGGCATCCTATAGAAGCTTTGGCCAGTAGAAATACTTTTGAAGTACTTTTACTATCCTCTCCACACCTAAGTGCCTTTCCACCCAACTGTCATGTGCCTCCCAAATTAGAATTTCATGTTCACTTCAAGGATGTAACATCCCCAATATAATCCCTAGTTTAATTATTGCATAATATAGATATGAATGTGGCTATGGCCAAACAATGTAATATGTGAATTGTATTTTTTGAATTTTAATAAATAAAATGTGATGCCAGCTACCATGGGACATGGACAGAGATGGGGGATGAGATTTACACAAGACAAGGGAGTGTCTAAGAAGGGTCCAAGGGGGGAATTATTTCTGGGTATTAATACAAACCCACTTTCCTGAATTTTTATTATCATTAGGGACAACCTTTTATTTTCTATTTGAGTGTATGATAGATCAATCATTGAATACATATAATAGGTTGGGTGTGAGAAGTCACATACCATAGTTATTAGGAACATTGGGATGAAATAAAATCAACATTTAGGAGAGTGAGAGTCAAATTTCATGGGGAAAAGAGAGGATATTCGTAGGGGAAGAATAGACAGTTTTGGACAATCATGTTTTTTTTGTGAGCAGGGGGGGAACACGAAAATAAAAGAGAGCTATGGAGATGGAATAACAATGAAGGGTGAATTTTGGATTATTTTTGGAGTTATTGAAGATTGAAAAATCAAGTTTTCATGATTGCATAAGAACTAGGTTTTTAGGCCTGAAGAGTGAACTCTTGTGTGATTTGCATTGTAAGAACACATTTTTTTTTTTTTTGGTACTTTTCCTAGCATTGAGTTCCCTTGAGTTCACAGTAGTGATATTCCTATATATATGTGAAAAAATAGACCCTGATAAATGAATGGGATTCCCAATAGACTGAGAGAAAGGATGAGGTACTTTCCTTGGTATGCGCAAGTCAAGAGGAAGAGAGCTAGTGGAAATATGGACAACTTTAGGAGAATACCAGTGGGTTGTGGGATATCTGAGTTGTGAGTGGACTGTGAGAGACACCATATTTTGTGGTATCCTAGCCCCAGATAGAGTTGTGAGTCTATGGTTGGGTGGAATGCCCGTCCCAAGCAGCTCATTGCACAATTGTTCTAAAAATATAAGTGTTATTTTATGAGTAAAATTGTTGTGTTTTAACTTTGTGTATGTGAATGATTTATACGTTTTTGTGTATGTTTTAATTATCTACATTCATTTTTATTCCATCATGTTGTAGCTACATTTAAATTAATGGTATCCAAATGGTTAAATCTGTGTGTATTCCTATAGCTGTTAAGCTACAAGATTAGTTAGCAGAAAATTTCAATTTTATGGGTATTTTTGCATGGTAATGTTCCTCAGTTCAGGTAGGGGATGTTACATATTGGTATCAGAGCCTAGGTTTAAAAAACTCGGGCTATATGGGCCATAACAGTCGCACATAAGTAGACTTGCAGACCACTGACTGCAACTGGTTGGAAAAATTAGGCCTCAAATTTTTGAGTTGGTTTTGCAGAGTTGATCATGGAGGGTCATGGCAGATTTGGGGTAGAAAAACCGACAATGTTGGGAAAATTGGGAGGAAAAAACTAGCTTAGGGTCGTTGAATTCATTGCAAATAGTGTTTCCTTTGTAAATCTGAAGAGAGGCAGAACCTTGACTAGGAGGAACTACGAGGGGGTGTTCTGGATCCGAATATGCAATGCAAACTCGAGTGGAAACATCATTGAATAAGGATTTTTAGATCAATCATTTCCATCTCTCAACCATTGGATCCCATGGGAAGTATTTTTGGGAGAATCCATTCAGGAAGTTCAGGGGTAACCTTGTGTTCCGAAAGAGTCAATATGACCAAGGTAACTGGTGGGAATATTTGAGACCAAAGTGGATCAGTATTGTCATATAGTACGAGAGATTATAGCCATTATATCCTTTGGAAAAGAAGCTTCAGAAGTATTCATTCGAAAATCCTGGTGGTGGTTTTGAGTTTCCAAAATATATTTTCTGATTAAGATAACCATTGTGCAACTTGGGAACTTGCGATGGTCAGGGCCATTGGTTGGCATGATTATAGACCATTTGATTTATCGAACGAGCATGTTGTCTCAGAAGATCCGAGGAAGAAGAGAATGCCACATCAACTTTCCATGTCAATATGCCATGTCATAGGACACTTCAACAAAGGTAGGTGAATCAGAGAGTGCCACATGGTAGTTAGGTATAGGTGGGACATACAATGGATTTTTGTAAAGATAAAAGTCAAATATTTAGGGATAAATCTTGACCATGCGATGGGTGTTGAGGTAGATCCTAACCATCCTTGGGGGATCGGGGTTGGGAGACCATTGGTGGAAGGCATAAGTAGGGAAAACTTCCAAAAGGAGCGAGCCAAAGGAATGAGTCCAATAGTTCGTGTGCAAGCAAGTGCCATCCCAGTGGGAAAAGATGATGACGTGAGCCCAATAACATTTTGGACCATGGGATTTAGAAATAATGGGTATGCAGGAACAAGTTCCATTCTGAGGGGAACTTCTCAATAGTGTGATATCGATAAGTCTTGTGGGATTCAAATGTCTAAATGATTCAAGAACATTGTTGATTGGACTTTCCAATTGGAATTCATTTCTGATAATGTTGAAGGATTGAACAAGGTTTGGCCAATGGCCAAATCAAATGAAGAAACATGGACTCAATAGACACATGTTACGCCATCTTATCTGAATTTCCTAGTGATCCAAATGGATCTAAGAAGGACAAAAAATCAAATTTCTTAGATTTAGAAGAAACCAACGTCATCACATAGTGCTCGTCCTGTCGATTCCAACAGTATATTCTTTTTCAAAAATGGACTCTATATGTGAAATATATCACGATCTAAAGTTTTTCCCAAACATGCAAAAAGTTGAAGTCAAAGTCAAAGTCAATAATCCATATTTTTGACGTAAGAAGTACGTCAGCATGAAACATGGCAGATGATGTCATCATGATGTGGCAGCACCAGAGGCTGACACATGTCATGCAGATTTGGCATTTTATGGTGATGATCTGGTGGATGATTGGACCGTACAGACGATGATGTGGAAGTCCGTACAATGTCTTGGAAGCTTTTGGGAATGACACATGGAAGTACGAATCCTAGCTGGTATGTGACGTGGCAGTATAGTAGGATTGACAGGTGGTAGTGAGTTGGCAGTGATGCCGTAGGTGTGCTGATTGTGCAGGCTGGCTGACAGGTGATTATGAAGCTAATTGGTTTGGTACAAGCTAGTGGCAGGGTGACACATGGCCCAATATAGTGGTGCCACATGGAACCCCGAGTTAAGCCAAAAAGGGTCGAGCGGTTTTCGGGTACCTTTCCCTTGCTTCTGATTTGCTAACCCAAAGTCTCGCTTCTTCTGTTTGAACTTCTGCTCAATCTTGGCAGCATATCGGTATGCCACACCAAGCAAGGAGATGTCGAGGAACTCCATTTCCTTCTGAATGTATCTATGCAGTCAGTTTGAACTTCCTTCAATCTTACAAAGATAATTTGCATACACTCAAGTAAGTGAGGATGTCGAGGAACTCCATTTTCCTCCTGAATGTATCTATGCATAACATTTATAATTTTAACACCAATTGTTTCTCCTCGAGTCTCTTTGATACCCAACTTTGTGCATAGGTATGAAACAAATTCGGCCATTTGATGTACATCTTGGTCCCTTTGTTGCCGGAACGTAGTCCATTGTATGTATTTGTCCTCATATCTCTCCACGGGATAATATTGTTCCCTTATGGCGCCTCAAAAATCGCTGGAAAAGGGTCGGTGAACAAAGAGGGTTCTCCTCTCCTCTTCTATGAGTAGGGTTTCCACCAACCTTATTGCTGGGTGCTGCACTTTAAGGAGTGCTAGAATAATCTTCTCCGGGTTGGAAAAGTCATGAACCGAAATATCCTTCTAACAAATTCAAAAATCTATCTATGGCATCTGCAGATTCTATTTGGTCCTAAAATATGGGAATGTCAAAAGTTTACTTGTACCTTAAAAGGAGTATCACCTCCAGAGAAGTATTGGATGTTGACGCGCCACAATGGGAACTGCTGGAAGAATCCGCAAGTTGTCCATCATCAGATTCTTTGTTTCTCGAGGGCCCCATCGAAACATTTTGATAGGGATCTCCCCGGGCCTCTCCCTATCTTTCCCCCATGGGTAGTCGTCGGGATCTATGAGGTTGATCTTGCAAAGGTCAACCAGATCGAGCACCAACTACTTATACCCCTCACCTCTGCTTGGGGACATGCAAAGAAGGGATCGAGAATGAGCAGAATCATTCCCACACCACCTGATCCAGACGTATGTAGGAACACAAATTTTGAAATACAAACACATAGATGCATTGGAAATAAGACTTCATTCCATTTATAACAAGGGACTGGAAATATGCTTGCTGCATTTAATGGAAATAAACTAGCTAGCGCTAGAAGCTTATCTCTCAGAAGAGATGAAGCGCTACTAGCCTCCGGCAACTGCCATAATGAGGCTCAAGGCCCATTATTTAGAAATACAATGGAAACTCTAAACATCCAAAAAAAACCTAACCATAGGAGAAGAAACGCTTGAAGACTATGGGCCCCGGCTTAGTGTTATACATCAACTTCGGGACGTGAACTTTGGTATAAGGATCTTCGCTTGACGTTGCTCCTATACCCTCAAGTAGACAGATCTATCCAGGGATCTAACTTTGGGTAAGTGAGAAACATTGATCCATAATCCATGTTGCTCACCCGCTTCCCAAAAAATTTGCTAAAAATAGTAAACTGTGTGTCCTAAAACTATTAGAAGTTAAATTTGTAGGGGTCCATGGAATAGTGGTGGCCACCACATCCAATTCGACCGTCCGATAAGGACAATTAAACCCAAGGAGCATATGCTCAACTAACCAAGGTTCTTAATGCATCAAAACATTTCCCCAATGAACTATAGAACCAATGAATTCATAATAACCATAATAAAACAAAAATTTTGTTAATGGACTAATCAACCATTTCATAAGATTTAAAACACTACATATGGATGTATTTTAAAATGATATTTTAAGGTAAAAGGTTTTAGCCAAACCAAGTTTTAAGCTTCAAATTCCATGCCATACCAAGGAATTAAAGTCAATGTATAACAAACTAAAATGTAAAACCCAAGCAAAAACTCAATAAGGTAAACTTAACTCAATAATCGCCTTGAAACTCAGAAACATAAACATTTTACAAATGAAAGGTGGTGGCAGCTACATAAAGATATAATTTCTTTGTGATGATTCCTGGACAAAAATCAAAAATTGGTGATTACAACAGCCTCAACATGGTAAAGCCCATCAAAGTGTTCTTCTCTCAACATATTCCCAAGGGAAACTCATGTTGTATTTGCGATCTTCCCAAGATTCACTCTCCAAAGTTGTCTTTTCTCACGACAGTCTTTGTATTTTGATGAAGCCATGAGGTGATTCCTACTCCTCTTCGGGGATTGGTATCCCTCTCTATGAATATTATCTTCAAATTATTTCTCATTAGTGGATTCTTGATCTTCCTCAACAGGGATTGAAAATAACCCTTCCCTTTGGAGGGCCAATGGTGAGATCATTGAGAGTGTCTCATATATTTGTGTCTCAACTTCCACCTTTGAGGAATTATTCAATGAAGATTGTAAGAGAAGATATACTCTTTCTCTCTGATTGAGTTATGATAGAAAAAAAAATCTTATTATCACATCTTGATGTGTCACATCTATCTTTGAAGCATACTTCAATAAATTCACAACATAAGTGATAGTCAACGACATATCTCTATCAAATTTCAGACAATTACTCCCCCAACGTAGAGAAAATTGATTTGGGTATCTTAGAACATATTCAATATCTGGGGAGGGAAACATTTTGTGAAGTGAAAATGGTGCCATAATATGTTTAAAGTGGAGGTTGTTAGATCATCCCCTTGGATCATCAAAGGAAGGTGAGGGAAATACCCTCAGTGGAGCACCAGGTAAACTTGTAAGATAAGGGATTTAGGAGAAGTTTACCAAAGATATGTTGTGAAGAGAACGACTCTATCCTCCTCGGCAATGAAACCAAAATGTTATCACAAGATTTGTACAAGTGTGCAAATCCCACCAAAAGATCCCCAAATTCATGTAACTATAGAAAAAAAATTAACGCTTTACCTTAGGGAGGAACTTCCCTCGCTTTAGTGATGGAAGAAGTCCACCACAAGGGAGGCTCTTTGGTGACCTCAAGGGATCAAAAAAAAAGTCATAAGCCTGCTTCCACCGCCCCCATCTTGGTCACCGGGATTGGTTTATCTAGGGTCTAGGAAAGAGAGGCTGTCATGTAGTTTGTTGTACCCTACTCCTGGACAAGAACACTTGCAACACACACACACACACACACACACATATACCAAGCTAAAGTATGCAAATAAAAAACTCTTTTAGACACTAGACAAGATAAGATTGGTAAATGTATTGTTAAAAATTTGCAACAATTAATAGTCATATAACAACAATAAAATAAAATTGTAAATAAATAAATATAATTAGCTACCATAAATACCTACAATTAACTCAAGAAAGTAAGCTTATAACTAATAGAATATTAACCAATTGTTAAATATGATCATGAGTGAGTTAAGTCAAATCTTTAGATGAAATGCATGGGAACAACTGTTCTAGTTTTAGATTTATTGTAAAGTAAAACTTCATGTTATAACATGTGCAATGGATAGTGAATTTGTCAAGGTTGGACTCTAATAAAACACTTGAGAGATCTTGAAAGAGAGGGTTTTGCATCAATCACTTCCTCTCACCACAAAGGTTTTATATTAAAAAATTTTACTTTTTTATTCTTCATTTTAATTTAATAGTGTTTCCCCATTACTTGTTTTATTGTAATTATACATCTCACTATATGAGTTGATATTTTCTTTTATAATTATTATTGTACTCAATATATTTTTTTAATTTATTAAATTTATATTTAAAAATACATTACTTTTTATAAAACTTCCACTTTATTTCTTTATATGAAATTATATATCTCATTTATATTAAGTTACATATTTTTAATTGAGGATCTATCACAAGTGGGAAAGTGGATCAAATCTTTTAGAGTATAAACTTGATGAAATTTTTACACTTGAAAGATTGAATTCCTCTATAATTTTGATAGATGAACCTATGTTATTTTAAAACAAATATTCTTTTACTCCAAATTCTTTAAACCACTTTCTCAAGTGCATTTTGATATAAGTTATATAATTATTTTGCTTTTCAAATCTCTATTAAAAAAATAAAAATTACAAAGTTTTGCAACAAGAGATGTGATTGCAATCAACAAGAATGTGGACGATAGTTGTATACTAAATGGGCAAGAGAAAACGCAAATCAAATCTAATCGATAATTCTAAAACAAGCAGCAAATTATGTAAGGAGAAAACATAAATTCCCTGTACATGCTCCTTTGCTTCTTCGGTTCCTCCTGTGCTCCTCACACATAAGAGATTGCCCCTAAGATGATCCTGGAATAAGTGATTGATATTCAATATTAGTTTTGTTTTTTTGGTATTACATATATATTTTGATTATTAAGTAATTAATTGTTATTTATATAAGTTTATTTATTTATATATATATTTTAATGTTTTATTATTTATTTATTTTATTAATTCTAATACTATTTTATGGATTTTTATTATTATTTTAATGTGTTATGTTATATGAACATCTCTTTCTATACTTAGTTGTAGAGACCCTTTCCAAACAATAAAATACTATAACTAAATTTTAAATAAAACTTTAGTTTAGCTTATTTTTTCTAATTTTTTAAACTAAATATGATGTCTTTTCATCTTACATTTACATCTAAATTTTTATAATGCATTTCATGTCATATATTTATATAAATAATGTTTTAGAGATATTTCATCAATAAAAACATTTATATGTATTTAATATATAATATATTTATATAAATATATTTTGATTAAAATGAAGTTTAATTTTTTTTTCTTAAAATAAAAAAAAAAAAAAAAAAAAAAAAATTATAATATAATAAAATAAATAAATAAAATACGAGTTTTAATTATTGTATGGAAATGTGTTTTCTAAAGGTATGTGGTAGATGTCTAATTCGGTCCTTGCTCAACATAGCTATAAACAAAATATTTCAATATTCATCTAAATAAAATAATTTTATATCAACTTTATATATAGGGTAAGAGAGATGAATATTTCAATATCAATTATATATATAAACTAATTGAAAGTATATATATATATATATATAACATCTCTATGGTGTGGGTGTTAATATTAGGGGAGTTTTGTAATTTCCTAAGGTTAAATGGATGAGCAGGTGTCCCAATGGTTAGCAACATGTTTCCTCTTAAGAGGTAGAGATTCATAATTTTAGTCACTGATCCAACTTTATGTGACAACTGCTACAACCAATGCACACTCATTCATCATCCTTATTCATGAAAAACTACTTCACCTAAAATAAGTAGTTGATGGTCTATAAGGGGATAGACTTTTATTTATGTTTCCTTACTTGAGAAAGACAAACTCTTAACCAAACAAAAATGATGTTAGGTTATACTTTAGAACTACTAGTTAACCACTTTTATTATCAATTCTTTTAATAATTATGAATTGTTATCATTTTCAAAATCATCTAAAATGATGTTAACATAGAACAAACAATATACACTCTAACAACATAATAATAAATTGAATATAAACTCAAATATAAATTATTGAATTTATAAATATTTAAATCACATAATATATATCCCAATATAAAAATTGAAAAAAAATCGCGTCAATATAAATATATATATATAACATTTATTACTGCATTAATGTAGAACATGTCTTGGGAATTTGAAGCTTATTCCACCGCGAATATTTCAATATCAATTATCTATATAAACTAATTGAAAGTGCAATGATGCGCTGTTAATATTAGGGAGGTTTGTAATTTCCTATGTGGTTAAAATAGAGTCGATAGGTGTCCTAATGGTTAAGAACATGTGTTTCCTCTTAAGAGGTCACATATTCATAATTTTAGTCACCTATCCAACTTTATGTGACACAACTTATGCATATCTCTCATTTGACCACAACATCCATATCTCTCTCATTGGACCAATGCACACCACAACATCTGTATCTCTCTCATTGGACCAATGCACATTGATTCATCATCCTTATTCAAGGAAAACTACCTCACCTAGAATAAGTAGTTGTTGATCTGTAAGGGGGCACACTTTTACTTAGGCTAGATATTTCTAGGTTTTGGACTGTTAACATGTTTCCTTACTTGAAAAAGACAAACTCTTAACCAAACAAAAACAATGTTAGATCATACTCTAGAACTACTAGTTAACCATTTTTATTATCAATTCTTTTAATAATTATGAATTGTTATCATTTTCAAAATCATCTAAAATAATGTTAACATATAACAAACAATATACACTCTAAAAACATAATAATAAATTGAATATAAACTCAAATATAAATTATTAAATTTAAAAATATTTAAATCCCATAATATATATCCCATTATATAAAAAAAAATTATTTCGATATATATAACATTTATCACTCCATTAAAATACATCTAGATTATCTCCATGTACCTATCAATTCAACCATGTTGACTAGCTTTGTTTTGAAAAATCTAGAAGAATCTATAATTCAACCGGAATTACCTCGGCTTGAGCAACTTAGTTTTCATTGTCACCAGCCCAGAATAGGAATAGGAAGCTTATTCCACCGTGTCTGAAAACAAAAATGTAAAACATATCCTCGGAGTTTGAAGCTTATTCCACAGTGCATAGTAGCCATCCAACTCAGAAACCTTCCCAGTTTGAACAAGATTATTGTAAAACATATCCTCGGAGTTTGAAGCTTATTCCACAGTGCATAGTAGCCATCCAACTCAGAAACCTTCCCAGTTTGAACAAGATTATTATTGGAAGAAAAAATACAACTCCCAATGTACACCATAACGACGTTCACATGGTTGGATGGATGGATTGATTCCCTTTCAATTACGTACACTGTTTGATTCTGTATGCTTTCCAATCTTGCTTGTTTTGTTGATATATAACACACCATTTAGGTCTTCCTAGCTGAAACAAGTCACCAAGCATGGCCTCTTTAAGGTTTATGCTTGCACTTAGCAGTCTTGCATGCCTCCTCTTCCTTGCAGGCAACAATGCTTTCTTATGTCTGCTTCTTTTCTTTTTCTTCTTCAGATTTCCAACTGCATACAACGTCCAATATTTTGGATGGTCATGCCTTCAACTACGCGGGTGTTATGGACAATGTCTCCACCATTGACGATGGAGAAATAGCTGTAGAGACGATGGACAGAGTCCACCTCAATTTCAGTCATTCAATGCTCAATAAAAGAGTTGCAAGAAAATGCGATCTCTTCACAGGGACATGGGTTCGCGATGCCTCCTATCCTCTTTATCCTGCTGGACAATGCCCTTACCTTATGGAAGGAAGAGTAAACTGTAGGAAGAATGGAAGGCCAGATTCTGATTACGAGAAATGGAGATGGCAGCCGAACGGGTGTTCCATTCCCAGGTACTCTCTGCCCTTCTTTCATTGTTTTCTCCTTTCTTTATTATTGAGTCTGTGCTTTATAGTAATCTGCAATGTATGCAATCTGTATGGATCTGAAGTTTCATTAACGTAAATTTGGTGTTGATTGATCAGATTCAATGCCAAAGATATGCTGTGGCGGTTGAGGGGAAAGCGGTTAATGTTTGTTGGAGACTCAATATCTAGAAGCCAGTGGGAGTCCATGGTCTGTATTCTTCAAGCGGTGATTCCTAGCAATAGGAAAACTATGATTTATCGAAATTCTCTTATAATATTCAAGGCCCTGGTAAGCTGCTAGATTTAGTTTTATTCATTATATGTTTGCGCTTGCTTTCAGTCTATGGATTACAAGTATTTTGTTGCTTTCAGTCTATGGATTATAAGTGAAATCTTGTGAATTACAAGTATTTTGTTGGTTTTACAAGGATTACAAGGCGTCCGTGGAGTTTTTCTGGGCTCCATTTCTGGTTCAGCATAGCATGACTCGAGCGAAGAAGAGAATTCTTCGTCTGGACTCTGTTGGGAAGAATGGGATTTACTGGAAAGGAGTTCATGTCCTGGTTTTCGAAACATCACATTGGTGGCGTCATGGCAAAGGAATAACGTAAGAACAATAAAACATTTCAACTTTTTGTTTCAGTTTTGCATTTGCACCAACAATAAAACTTAATACTTAATGATCTCAATGACCTAAAGAAACATTTCGACTCTTTATTTACACTTCTGCATCTGCACTAACAATAAAACTGAATCCTCTCAGTTACCTAAGGTTGAGTTTAATGATTACAATGAGTTATCGTTAAGGTTGGATTTAATGGTTAATAACATGTGTTTTCTCTTAAAAAGTGATAGGTTCAAATCCAAAAAGATAAGGTATGTACACAGTAGATTTTAGTAATCAAATTGTTGAGCAGATCTCATACACCAATTTAGTATCCATGGTATGTGATCTTAAATTAGATTATTATTAGTAAAAGTAAACCAGCAGACAGGTATTAAACTAGAGATAGGGTATGTATAGTCAAATTGCTGTCCAGATCTCATACATCAGTTTAGTATCTAATTTGATCTTGATCTTAAAATTAGATTATTATTATGTAAAAAGTAACTCAAAAGTTTTTATGATAGAGAATGATTTGGAGAGGTAGGGTATGTACATTTTAGTAGATTTAGTAGCTATTTCAAATAGTTGTGCAGGTCTCATACACCAATTTATTATCTGATTTGGTCTTGATCTTGAAATTAGATTATTATTAGTAAAAGTAAAATAAAAGTTTTAGCGATAAGGAATGATTTGGAGAAATAGAGTATATACACCAGTCAAAAAGCTAAACCAATCTTATACTCCAATTTAATATCTATTTTGAGAATGATCTTAAAATAAAATTATTATTAATAAAAATAAACTAAAATTTGTATAATAAAAAAATGATTTAAAAAGGGTCAAACTGTCTCTAAGATATCATAAAATTAGATTATTATTAATAAGGTAAAATCCATAAGTTTTTGACAGGGAATGATTTGGAAAGGTAGGGTATGTACCATTTAGTAAACTTAGCAAATGAAATATAAAATATATACACTTGAGGTAGGGTTTTAACATATGAAATAGCATATTGAGTTCTGAAAATGTAATAAATATTGTGGTTGGACAGATGGGACTCGATCATGGAAGGAAATAGACTTTACAGAGACATGGATCCAATGCGTGCTTACAATAAGGCCTTGACTACATGGGCAAATTGGATATCTGCAAACATCGATCCCAAAAAACTACTTGTTTTCTACAGGACCACGTCCCCTAACCATGACAGGTAATCACTGCTTATTCGAATACAATGCAGTGTCTAGCATCTATTTATCATTACTAATTTTTCAGTTCTAGTGAAAGATTTATAAAATTGATGAAATTAATATTGCAGTCCCAGTCTCTGGGATGACCCAAATGGGCAACGGTGTTACAATCAGAGGGAACCGGTGCAAATTCCAGGATACAAACCTCCTGTGCTTTCTGAGGTGCCAATAGCAAAGCAAGTTCTGAAGATGACAAGGTTTCCTGTTACATTGTTGGACATCACAAGGATGTCAGAGTATCGCAAGGATGGTCATCCTTCAGTTTACAGCAATGATTTCACCACCCAGCAGAGGAAGTATCCCCTACAGTATGGAGATTGTGGCCACTGGTGTTTACCAGGCGTCCCAGATACATGGAACGAATTGCTATACGCCTCCTTGATTTCCAAGGGTTTCGGGGGTTGATAATCCTCATAAATTATATGCACTGAGTCCATATTTTGACAAAATAATAAGTAATATTACTCTATCATAGATCTCTGTGAAGAGAGGATACTCCATTTATTCTTTTCCACCATCAATCAATATTTGGGCCATTTAATTTTAGGATTATGCATGGCATCGTACAGAGATGCATCTATCACATAATAAGCTCAATGATTCTATACCTGACTTTTCTGGGATAAGAAATTTTCAGTGCCTGTGAGTCGAAGGTTCAAATTTGCTCAAACTTTTCTCTGCACTAGCATCATTTTTTTTTCGATGTTTAGTAAATAAAAAAAGTGTTAGCTAAATTATGAGGTTTTGCATGGTAATTTCAAGGAGCAGCTTCTTTCTAAAGTTTTTAGCTTTCCGCAACTTGAGACCATGTGAGTGTTTGCAGTATTTTCTCTGTTACAACAACATCAATATTACAATATTCAAATTTCAGATTTGAAAATTTGGTAATCCTTTTCTGTTTGTGAATGTTTCATGGAAATCTTAAATAATTTTGTGAGTGGATGTATATAAATCCAACAATTGACGTAAATGCAATCAAACATAATTAATAATTTTAAATTATTATTATGGGATTTTTTTGTTAGTTAAAATAACATGCTTATTTTGTCCTCAAAATCAATTCACAAGTGTAGTGAAATTTTAAGTTCTAAGAGGGTTTAGAGTTCAACTCCCTGAAATACAATGTGTGCAGCTTAATGCTGCAGGCATCAGGACCGGAGGTTATAATCGTAGAAGTTACATTCTGCCAGACATATAAAAAAAAAAAAATAAAAAATAACATGCTTATTTTTGATTTTTTTCAAAATTATCATATTATTGTATTTTTTTTAATTACTATATCATTGTAGATGTTGCTCCAGACTAGCAGTCAAACTTTATATTATTATTTTTTAACCAAAAAAATATTGTGTTTACAACTTAGCAAAATTTTAATATCAATAATTTAATTTTTTAAGGTAAGGCTCTTAGTAATACATAATTTAATTTTACCAATAATTTTAAAAGATGAAACACATTAAGTAAAATTTTTAATAATAATAATATTTTTTTTTTTTTTTTTTTTTTTTTTTTTTTTTTTTTTTTTTTTTAAATATTAATAATTTTTAAAATGAAAATATATAATAACAATTTAATTTTAACTAATGATTTTAACTAATGATTTAATTTTAATTTTATATTAGTGATAAGTAAAAGTTTTATAATTAATTTTTTTATTATTTTTATAAATTTTTTATTAAATTTAATAAAAAATTTAAAAATAATTCATTATTTATCTCTTTGAAAAGACTAATATAAATCTCACAATTGTGTAGTAAATGTTATATATAATCAACTTGTTAAAATCTTTTTTAATTAAATAAAATTATATTTATCTAAATTTTAATAATTCAAATTATTTTAAAATAAGTGATAAGTACAAATTTTATAATTAAAGTTTGTATTATTTTTATAAAATAATTATTACATTTAATAAAAAATTTAAAAATAATTCACTTATTTATTATAACTTTATAATGATATTTTTTCATATTTTATTTTTCTAAATTCATTCAAATAAAAAATATAATAAATTTTATGTCCAACTTACTTTTTAAATAATCTATTGAATGGACTTTAATTAAAACTTGCTTTTGCATAATCTATGTAATGAGCTTTGGTCAAAAAGTTTAAAGTATATTGATTGCATCATTGTTATTATTTGAATATGGTGGAACGTGATCGATATCTATCCTTTATTATGTACCTCCTTTCCATATTTAATAGTAAGTGGACATCGTTCTAATCGCTCACGCCTTTAAGACAGACATCCTAGACTTCATTCATATTTTTTTGCTAATTCTTAGTAATTTAGTTTTTACTTAGAAATTAAAAGGGTCTTTTTGGTTCCTTGGAGCTTGTATCATTAACACCGTAAATTCATAAATTCTCTTACTTTGCTAGAGATGTATCATATTTTTAGTCATAGATTTGATTTTCTTAATTAATCTACACTAGATATTTACAAATTTATTTTCAAAATTAATAAAATATTTTAATTTATTGTTAAATAAAAATTGAATTTTGATTAAATATATTTAAAAAAATTTATATTAAAAAATAAAAAATAAAAAATTTAAAATATTATTAAAATTAAACTTTACGATCAAAATAAAAATGGGTTTTGTGAAGTGGGTAGAAGAATGGACTAAATAAAACAAAAACAAATACACATTACATTGACCAATATGATAGAAACAAGAATAGAGTAAAGAAAAAGAAAAAGAGGAAGACATATTACATTGACCAAGACAAGTCAAATCAAGAAAAATATGAATTAATTTATCATAACAAATCGGGAAAAAATATGAATTAATTTTAACATTATTTTAAAGATATGAGAAAAATATGAATTAATTTATCATAACAAATCAATATATAAGATTGGAAAAAATATGAATTAATTTTAACACTATTTTAAAGAGAATAATAGGGTTATTAAGATGTCCATTTTAAATTTCAAAGGTTTTTGAAAGATTCTTTTATAAAATTCATAGGATAAATAGGTTATAGTAATAGGGTTGTTAAGATGTCCATTTTAAATTCCAAAGGTTTTTGAAAGATTGTTTTATAAAATTCATAGGATAAATAGGTTTTTTTTTTGTCATTATTTTTATAAAAACATCTCTAAGTTTAAATTGAGCCTTTTTTTTTGTATAGTATATTCATTTCCATAATATTAATATTATTGATTTATTAATAATTGTATATAAAAATGAGAATCTTTAAGTTTAAATTTAGCATTTTCTTGTATAGTATATTCATTTCCATAATATTAATATTATTGATTTTATATAAAAATGAGAAATTTGTAAATGTTTTAAAAATTAAAAAAGTTTTAATTAAAATAAAATAAGTTTTTTTTCTAAAGAAATTATAAATTTATCTTTTTATATGTTTTGAAATTTAAGGAAAATTTAATAAAATTTAAACATATAAATATATATTTTAATTATTATTTATATAAAGATAAAATTTCATATTTTTAGACTTAAAGTTTTATTAAAAAAAATTAATAATAATAAGATAATAATTAATTATTTTTTGTTAACCCTTAACATGATTGAATATAAGATGTTTTTAGAAATTTAAAACTTATAACTTGACTTACAAATTACTACCTTAACAATATAAGACAAAATTACAATTAATTATTTTAAAAATACAACATTAATTAATATGTCATCCACTAAATTTTTTATTAAAACTTATTAAAACGTTATAAGAATATACAAGTTAAAAAAAATTGGTGTCAATAGCCATCTTCCATGACAGCTTTCTGCGTAATTTCCCCTTATCGTCTTTCCGATCCCTTCTCTCATTCCACCCAATTTTTTAAAAGTATTAAAAACCATGGGAAAAATAAACAAAAAAATATATAGCAATTAAAATTTAAAAAACACATAAAAATAAATATTATTCTTTTTAATAAATTCCCCTTTCCCTTTTTCTTTTACCTTCTACATTCCTCCAACCGCGTGCATGTGGGAGGATAATCCACTCCCGTTACGTTTTGATTGCAACGTCTTCGGATGGGGGCACTTTATGCCACTTCATGATAGAAAAATACACCCCAAAAAATTAAAACACACACATACATATTAAAGAAAATACCTTAAAATATAGTATGTATTACAACTAGAACATCACAAGAAAGAGCGCTACATCAACTTATAATATTTTATTAAACCTATCATTAAACCTATCATGGAATTGGTTGGGAAAATGAATTAAATGAGCTTTATTGGAAAAGACACATGGCACATTGTGAGCATGCATATATTAACCATATTTTGATGGTAGAGGGAGAATTTTTTCTCATTCATTCTTGTTCTCGGAGAAAAGAAAACATTTCTATAGTATAGAGCCATTGCTAGTGGGTTGTATGAGGAGACTAGTTCTTTCTAGCAATGCAAAGATGTTTGAGTGCATAGAGCATTGGCATTTGAGGAAAAATTGTCCACAACTGAGGATCTCTGGAGCTTCCATCATTGATATTTTTTGGTCAATTTGTATTGGATCCATGGAAAGAAGTGGAATAGCCTAAGGAACCACATTGCAAACAAGGGGATTCCTTTCTTTGGGTTGTGTAGGTGTAACACCCCTGTTTCCCCTAGCTTGTAAGTAATCGTTAATTGTAATTACCATGCTATGGCATGAGAACAATGTAAATGTATTATTGAATAAACTGTCAATGACTAACTATGGGGGTGAAGCCTTGAAGTACTTGCCATGATATCATTAGAGGAAACGAATGGGAAAAATAGAGAGGGTCCATTATGTCAAGGACCCTAAAGTTTCCCCTTGTTGGGCAATAATAAACCTCCTCCCAATCCCAAGGATAGGAATCCGTTAATGAAGAAAAGGACTGGTGGTTGAACCATCAACCACCCCCATGAATGGAAGCATGGTTTGGCTGAAGAATGCCAACCCGAAGTACGACAAGGTTTGGCAGACCCGGGCTGACTCGAGTTTCCTTCTGACAGAAGGAACATGATAGGTGGGGAACCTTCCTGAGAGGAGGGCATGCAAGCAATACACACACAGACAATTGAGAAGAGGGTGTGCGTGAGGCTCTACATAGAGTAGGAGGCACCAGACAAGAGGGTGTGAGGCTCTCCAGCTAAGAAGTTGGCAAAAAACACGACTTGAAGTAGAGGACCGTGAGCTTAAAGCTGAGGAAGCATCTGACAAACCTCGCAGGGTTGTTGTGACAGAGAGAGGGTCTCTGAGAAATGGCATGGATTCTCTAGTGATATCATGGCTTGGCACGGGGGTGGCCAGAGTGCTAAGAGTGAATTCCTTTGAGCCTATGGTTGGGTGGAAAGGAGCACACCCATAGTCAGTGAGTTGGCTGCAACCTATAATAGATAAGTATGCTCATACCCTGTGTAATTTGAGTTGTAACTATGAAATAAAGTTGGATATCATGTGAATTTTTAGAGATGTGCATGTTTGCTTGATGGTTGGACTGTGTTCCTTTATCTTTGGCTTGACTGTGTTGGTTTGTACATGTAAATGATCAAGCCCTATAGTGGCTCAAGTTAAACAAATGAACTGTGAGTCTGTCGAACTTGCACACATTTTCACATGTGTGTGTTTACACTTCCAGTTATTCTGGGCCTCCTAGATAAGGGAGTTCATTACGCTGAAGAAAGGTAGCACGAAGGTGCACAAAGCCTACACTAGCTACGTAGGACTGGAGAACTCTCTAAGTTCTAAACTCCAGAAGAAACACAAGGAGCGTCCCCTCATTTAATTTGAGGTACCAGTAAGCTCAGGAGGTATAATGCTCATAGAGTGTAGACAAGGGGGTGCATTCCCCATACCTTTCATCTATGCGACCGAGGGCTCATGCTCATGACCTTAGCAATTTCACGGCCGAGAACTAAGTGTGTGTAGCCTCGAGAACTAAGTGTATATCTCTGGAGGACCCATATGACCAGGGTTTGGAAACCATACGCTAGTTCGAAAGGAGATATCTCTTATTGGCTTCGGAACTTCAGGAGTTCAGAGCTCCAGGATGGCACAACTTAACCAGATCTTGACCAAGAGGTATGAGTGTAGCCCTTGGGGCTTGACAAAACTCCATATAACCAAGGCCTAGGAACCTTGGGTTGAGTTCCGGGGGAGCTAAGTGTTCGAGACTCCGGGAGTCTGATGCCCTGTGGAAATAGATATTTCAAAGACCAAATTATGTCGTAGGAGACCTATCGAGTCGATGGCTTAACGGTGGACCGATGGATGGCGGTCATTTACCCATTATTATGGAACCCGTCCTCACATTAAACCCCGATCCACTTACCGGTCATGAAGTGATGTGGGTTGTAGATCTGAGGATGGTCGGGAACGATGCCAACCATTGGATCTATGATGTAGTTAGCCCGACGTTGACCTCTTTGGGAGAACTAAGGTGTTTCACCTCCAAAACTATCAAAGGACAAATTTACGAAGTACTGGGGACCGTTGATCCTCGGATCCTTCTCATCCATCGATCTGGGAGTCCATGGAGGACCCCTCTTGAACGCCCATCAACTAGGACACGTTGTAGGTGAAACACGCGTCACTGTTTCCCCTGTCATTTGTCATGGATTAAGTGTATCTGGGAGACAAGTAATTCGGGATATCTAGGCGATAGATGCGTGAAGGGAACGAAGTCCCGAAGCCTAAAGTGGGTTTGAGTCGCCGGATGAGAGGTCACATGGCAGGAGATCCCATGGTCCAGGAGCTCAACACTTCGAAGGAAACAGGAAGAAATTTTATATGGAGCCAAAACTTCTAGAGCTCCGAAGGCCGGAGTAAATATTGGTTGTTGCCTCCAGTGACATGTGTCACCAGATCTTATAATCCAGAGACTTGACAATCTAGAGGATTTGGGGCATGACACCTCCAAAACTCCCGAACGTCGAATCCGCAAAGTGATGTGAGTCATGGATCTAAGGACCTTTCAGGATGCTCCCTGACCATCAGATCTAGACCGTGTTCAACCCGATGCTGACTAACTCCGGGAGAAATAGGGAGTTTGCATAGAGAAACTCTTGAACGTTGTATATCTGAAGTAACATGAGCTGTAGATTGAGGGGTCTACGTGGACAGATCTTGATCATGAGATTGAAGGAACGTTAGAAGGTTGTGTTAAGGGTCAACGTGGCTCGCTGATGTCACCCAGGGTGACATGGACCCACGATTGAGGTGCCACGTGTCACTTGGATACATATGTTTTGCATACCCCTAGGCCCATTAGAACATGACACATGTCACCCCCTAACGAGGGTTTGTGTCACCCCTTGCCCTCATCGTGTGTCAGTCCCTGGTATGTGTCTGCCTAGTCACGTGAATGGTGAAGTATTGAGACTTCGGAAGTTCAGGACTCCACGACTCTAGAGGATTTGGAATAGTGTGGTGTAGAAAGGCCCAAAGGTCGGAGCCACATGGCAATCCCATGGGACTTCAGAAGAAAAGTACTCTGGGAGATTTGGGTCGTTAAACTATGTGCACCCAAAAGTGTCGAACGTCAAATTTTACCTTAGACATGTGCGTTCCCAAGGATAAGGATCCACTGTCAATTAATGGTGGATGTATCTCTGTCATAGATCTAGGAGTGTGAGGAGCTTAAGGATATCGGATAATTTGGGGTGATATGAATGAGTCATATTCACGTAAGTTCCATGTGGCCCATGACTATTAACCCTTGAAGAAATTTGGAAGGGAAAATCTCCAAATCCTGAGCTCAGATTCGAGAATGGAAACAACCGTTAGAAATCTCGTGGCGAGCAAAATTCATTGGAGATAGTGGAACTAAGATTTGAGATGGATTGGGAAAACGAAATTATGATGCCCCATCCCTAGAAAGGGTACTTAGGGGTCGGGTGTGTTACAATAGGTTGAAGGGGAAATAGAGCTGGTTAGTTGGGATTGGTAAGTGATAGAGTAGACTATAACATCATGAAAACTTGATTTCCCGTGTGAGATTAGAGTTGGCCTAGACACCTGTCTTTGTGGATTCATAGCCTTAGCTTGGGGGTGACCTGATGTTCAGAGATTTGGAGCAACAATGTCTATGGTTGAGTGGAATGTCTAACATTTGCAACGAGTTGGTGTGGTCATTTGATAAAGATAGGTACTCTTTGTGTATTATATTCATATTGCATTTTATTATGTGCTTGTGCATTATTTAATATTGTTGAGTATATAGATATTTTAATGTTGTGCACTATGTGAGAAATCTACTTTCTTGTTTAGATATATATCTCTTTGATGATGCATGAGTCTATTGATTTTCTACATGCTTCTTGATTCATTTAAAATGGTATCAAAGGTTTGGAATTGTTTTAAAGAATACGATTCTTGAGATACCCTACGAATGGTGTACATTACAGTTCGATATCCAAGTAATATTTGTAGTAACATGACTTATTATGGAGCTCGATATGTTATAGTTTGATATCAAAGATTAAATTTGTAGTAACGTGACTGAACATGGAGCTGTGTACATTACATCTTGGTATTAGAGTGATCTTGATTTTATAGGGAAAAAAATAAAACACAGACCAAAATATAGCAGAAAGCACAATAATATAGTGAAAACCCAACTTCTATTAATGGATAAAATAGTAGAATATTGTAGAGTGCAAATTGGCTAGAATGGTGGTAGCTTATCTCTGAAAAGAGAGAGATGGTGGCTACGCTAATTTGCAAAAGCTAATAAAAGAGGCCGAAAGGATGGCATTTGAACATAAAGAAAGAACCCTAAAGGAACAAAACCTTAACCCTAGGAGGAAAAGTGCCAAAAGGTGTTTTTGAAATGCCAAAAGGTATTATTGGGTGTTAGTTTCTACATCGACTTTATGGGGTTGCAACTTTCGCACACAATCTTTGTTTGGTGCACATAATAGCTCACTAGAAAGAAATAAATGGGGAATACAATATTGTAGCATGGCATAAGTGTGCAGAAGGTAAACCCAAGCCCCTAACCCTTCTCATAGAACATCATTTAGGGCCTCAAAATGACCCTAAAAAATTAGGTCCCAGAAAATCGTTGAAAATCATAACAAAATTGCTATGATGGAGAACCATGTTGAGTCAACGGAAGAGGTGGGTGGCCACCGATATCAACCTGGATCATTTCTCCCCCCTTAGGAAGCATTTGTTCGCATTGTTTCAATTTCTTGCAGTAGATGGGTAAACTTTTGTTAAATCTAAATCTTGGTGATCCATTTGCCTTGTTGAAGAAGTTGTCCTTCTTTGACAACTCGATAGATTTGTATGTTTTGTTGGAGGGTGCCCTTTGTATTGGTTTCCATGATGTGATATACTATAGCATGCTCAAGGAAGTCATAATTGAGTTATTTAGGAGCCAATTTCTCAGCCACCTTTCAAGTGTCCAACAGAGGTGGGAAATATGGTCGAAATAGCTCTATATTAAAGACTAGGTGTAAGCCAAGGAAAGGAGGAATACTCAATTCGAAATCATTTTCACCCACAACCTTTGTGATGGTATAAGGCCCATACTGTAGTGGTTTGAGCTTCTTATGGGGGCCCGTGAGGTGATGTTTTTGCAAATGCAACCATACCTTGTCACCAACCTAACATTTTTGTGAAACCTGATGTTGGTCATGTCGTTTCTTGTACTTGGAATTGGCCCTCTAAAATATATCACAAACTTGGTGTTGGAGGTGTTGGATCTATTCAAAAAAATTGGCTACTCTGTCTTCCTCGGTCTAAGTGTGGGAGGACTCTATTGCTGAAGATGGAATGGGAAGAGCTACATCAATGGGGGCAATGGCTGGAACCCCAAGCACACCTAAAAAGGGTTGTGTCCAATAGAGTCGTGGAGGGATTTGTTATAGCTATGTTGAACATATGGAATGATCTCATCCCATGTATGTGGATTCTTGGAGCTGTACATGTGCATGATTTGCACAATCATCCTTTTGACTGCTTCTATTTTCCCATCTATTTTGGGGTGAAAGGAAATTGATTTGGTCAACTTGGTGTCGATCAGAGACCATAGGCTAGACCGGAAGGTACTAAGGAACTTGTTGTCCCTATCTAAAATAATTTTCCATGGTATTCCAAAATGAACCCAAACATTCTCAAAGAAAAGACTAGTAGTGGCCTTGGCTATGATACTCTTTCTACATGGTGCCAAAATGGCCATCTTAGAGAATTGATCAATGATTAGAACGATACAATCATGACCATGTTTTATGGAGGGAAAACCTGACATGTAATCCATGGATACTGAATCCTAAGAGTTTTCCGGGGTAGGGAGAGGAGTGTATAGCCCTTGATTTTGATGGATGGTTTAGTGATGGCATAGGCAATGTATGACCTGATATACTGGTTGGCATCCTATTGAAGCTTTGGCCAGTAGAAATACTTTTGAAGTACTTTTACTATCCTCTCCACACCTAAGTGCCTTTCCACCCAACTGTAATTTGCCTCCCAAATCAAAATTGCATGTTCACTTCAAGGATGTAACATCCCCAATATAATCCCTAGTTTAATTATTGCATAATATAGATATGACTGTGGCTATGGCCAAACAATGTAATATGTGAATTGTATTTTTTGAATTTTAATAAATAAAATGTGATGCCAGCTACCAGGGGACATGGACAGAGATGGGGGATGAGATTTACACAAGAGAAGGGAGTGCCTAAGAGGGGTCCAAGGGGGAAATTATTTATGGGTATTAATACACACCCACTTTCCTAAATTTTTATTATCATTAGGGACAACCTTTTATTTTCTATTTGAGTGTATGATAGATCAATCATTGAATACATATAATAGGTTGGGTGTGAGAAGTCACATACCATAGTTATTAGGAGCATTGGGATGAAATACAATCAACATTTAGGAGAGTCAGAGTCAAATTTCATGGGGAAAAGAGAGGATATTCGTAGGGGAAGAATAGACAGTTTTGGACAATCATGTTTTTTTTGTGAGCAGGGGGAGAACACGAAAATAAAAGAGAGCTATGGAGATGGAAGAACAATGAAGGGTGAATTTTGGATTATTTTTGGAGTTATTGAAGATTGAAAAATCAAGTTTTCATGATTGCATAAGAACTAGGTTTTTAGGCCTGGAGAGTGAATTCTTGTGTGATTTGCATTGTAAGAACACATTTTTTTTTTTTTTGGTACTTTTCCTAGCATTGAGTTCCCTTGAGTTCACAGTAGTGATATTCCTATATATATGTGAAAAATAGACCCTGATAAATGAATGGGATTCCCAATAGACTGAGAGAAATGATGAGGTACTTTCCTTGGTATGCGCAGGTCAAGAGGAAGAGAGCTAGTGGAAATATGGACAACTTTAGGAGAATACTAGTGGGTTGTGGGATATCTGAGTTGTGAGTGGACTGTGAGAGACACCATATTTTGTGGTATCCTATCCCTGGATCGAAGGTGACTTGATGTTGAGATATAAAACAACAAGTCTATGGTTGGGTGGAATGCCCGTCCCAAGCAGCTCATTGCACAATTGTTCTAAAAATATAAGTGTTTATCTGTGGTTTGTGTTATTTTATGAGTAAAATTGTTGTGTTTTAACTTTGTGTATGTGAATGATTTATACGTTTTTGTGTATGTTTTAATTATCTACATTCATGTTTATTCCATCATGTTGTAGCTACATTTAAATTAATGGTATCCAAATGGTTAAATCTGTGTGTATTCCTATAGCTGTTAAGCTACAAGATTAGTTAGCAAAAAAATTTAATTTTATGGGAATTTTTGCATGGTAATGTTCCTCAGTTCAGCTAGGGGATGTTACATATTGGTATTAGAGCCTAGGTTTACAAAACTCGAGCTATATGGGCCAAAACAGTCGCACATAGGTAGACTTGTAGACCATTGACTACAACTGGTTGGAAAAATTCGGCCTCAAATTTTTGAGTTGGTTTTGCAGAGTTGATCATGGAGGGTCATGGCAGATTTGGGGTAGAAAAATCCACAATGTTGGGAAAATTGGGAGGAAAAAACTAGCTTAGGGTCATTGAATTCATTGCAAATAGTGTTTCCTTTGTAAATCTAAAGAGAGGCAGAACCTTGACTAGGAGGAACTATGAGGGGGTGTTTTGGATCCGAATATGTAGTGCAAACTCAAGTGGAAACATCATTGAATAGGGATTATTAGATCAATCATTTCCATCTCTCAACCATTGGATCCCATGGGAAGTATTTTTGGGAGAATCCATTCAGGAAGTTCAAGGGCAACCTTGTGTTCCGAAGGAGTCAATATGAGCAAGGTAACTGGTGGGAATATTTGAGACCAAAGTGGATCAGTATTGTCATATAGTACGAGAGATTATAGCCATTATATCCTTTGGAAAAGAAGCTTCAGAAGTATTCATTCGAAAATCCTGGTGGTGGTTTTGAGTTTCCAAAATATATTTTTTGACTAAGATAACGATTGTACAACTTGGGAACTTACGATGGTCAGGGCCATTGGTTGGCATGATTATAGACCATTTGATTTATCGAACGAGCATGTTGTCTTAGAAGATTCGAGGAAGAAGAGAATTCCACATCAACTTTCCATGTCAATATGCCATGTCATAGGACACTTCAACAAAGGTAGGTGAATCAGAGAGTGCCACATGGTAGTTAGGTATAGGTGGGACATACAATGGATTTTTGTAAAGGTAAAAGTCAAATATTTAGGGATAAATCTTGACCGTGCGATGGGTGTTNGCCATGTCATAGGACACTTCAACAAAGGTAGGTGAATCAGAGAGTGCCACATGGTAGTTAGGTATAGGTGGGACATACAATGGATTTTTGTAAAGGTAAAAGTCAAATATTTAGGGATAAATCTTGACCGTGCGATGGGTGTTGAGGTAGATCCTAACCATCCTTGGGGGATCGAGGTTGGAAGACCATTGGTGGAAGGCCTAAGTAGGGAAAAATTCCAAAAGAAGCGAGCCAAAGGAATGAGTCCAATAATTTGTGTGCAAGCAAGTGCCATCCCAGTGGGAAAAGCCGATGACACGAGCCCAATAACATTTTGGACCATGGGATTTAGAAATAATGGGTATGCAGGAATAAGTGTCATTCTGAGGGGAACTTCTCAATAGTGTGATATCGATAAGTCTTGTGGGATTCAAATGTCGAAAGGATTCAAGAACATTGTTGATTGGACTTTCCAATTGGAATTATTTTCTGATAATGTTGAAGGATTGAACAAGGTTTGGCCAATGGCCGAATCAAATGAAGACACATGGACTCAATAGACACATGTTACGCCATCTTATCTGAATTTCCTAGTGATCCAAATGGATCTAAGAAGGACAAAAATTCAAAGTTCTCATATTTAGAAGAAACCAACATCATCACATAGTGCTCGTCCTGTCGATTCCAACAATATATTCTTTTTCAAAAATGGACTCTGTATGTGAAATATATCACGATCTGAAGTTTTTCCCAAACATGCAAAAAGTCAAAGTCAAAGTCAAAGTCAACAATCCATATTGTTGACGTAAGAAGTACGTCAGCATGAAACATGGTAGATGATGTCATCATGATGTCATGATGATGTGGCAGCACCAGAGGCTGACACATGTCATGAAGATTTGGCATTTTATGCTGATGATCTAGTGTATGACTGGACCGTACGTACGATGATGTGGAAGTCCATACAGTGGCTTGGAAGCTTCTGGGAATGACACATGGAAGTATGAATCATAGCTGGTACGTGACATGGCAGTATAGTAGGATTGACAGGTGGTAGTGAGTTGGCAGTGATGTGGCAAGTGTGCTGATTGTGCAGGCTGACTGACAGGTGATTGTGAAGCTAATTCGTTTGGTACAAGCCAGTGGTAGGGTGACACATGGCCCAATATAGTGGTGCCACATGGCACCCTGAGTTAGGCCAAAAAGGGTCGAGTCAAAAGTTGGTTTCATCGTAGGGTTCGAACAATGGATATCTCAGGAAATCAATGACCTAACCACCATGCACTAGCCACCAAGGTGGATGTGTTGCATGGTTATCCAAGTGGCAGAGATTCTATATAAAGGTATATAGCGCGAGGTTTGGTGGATTAGCGTCGGTCAGTGGGGGATAACCATCGACCAAGGCTCTTTCCAGGTGACCAAGAGAAGAGGACTGAGGGCCGAGAACCATGGGCGCAGGTGCCATTTGGCCCTTATGCCCGACCGCATGGTTTTCCATATGACCAGGAGTGAAATACTAGGTTGAATTTGTTAATGCTTTTTGGTTTGTTTTAATGGGATTTTGACCATTTTTGGAGGATCTAGAGCCCATATTGAGGCCAAATTTTGGGAGGAAGTTGGGATGTGATCCCCAACTCAAAATATATTTAAATCCAACCTTTTTTCTATGGAAAACAAGTTTATAACAATAGAATGATGCCAATTTGTAGACAGTAAGCCATTTTTATGCAGGGAAGCTAGAAGAGTAGCAGATCTTTCGAGGACATTTATGGGAGTTATAGTCCACCTTCTTCAGTGTCATCTATTGCGTTGAGTTCTTGAGACAAAGGAAAAAATTGTTGTGTCATTCAGAGAACAAATTGATGTAATTTTGATGTACTTTTGAAGCATTGAAGATTAATAAGAAAGCCTCCCTCGTTGAAGACATGCCCGGAGACATATGTAACTTTGTCGAACTCCATTAACAAGTTTTGGTGTTATGGTTTGTTTTTATTAATGCTCATTTTATGTTCTATATTATTTATGAATGGCTGCAACATAATTTCATTAAATCTCCTTCTTCTCTTTAATTTCCAAATGGTAAATCAACTCATGCAAAATACTTAACCAAGTCATTTAAAAGATCATTTCAGATCAAGTGGTGTCAGAGAAGGTTGATAGTTGGTCGGTTTTTAGTCTGCATGATCACCAAGAAAAATTTAATTCATGGTGAAGGATATCTTGTAGAAGGAGATCTCGAAATTGGATAAAGAAAGAGGACATCTCAAAGTGAGAAGATGGCGTCGGAAGGACTTTCTCAAAATGAAAGAGAGTTTCAAAAAAAAATCTTTGCCATGTCAGAGATGGTAAGAGTATTGTATGATGATCATTTGGAATGGAATATAACTATTCAAGGGGAATCTTCAAAGAAAGACAAAAGTTAAGAAGGAGAAGACCCTCCAAAACCTCCTTCATCTCCATCTTCTTCTTCTTCAAGTACAAGTTCAAATCTACTTATGCAGGAAAACATTCTCATAAACATAAGCTTGACATGCCATTCCTTAAACTTGATGTGAAATTTGATTTTCCCATGTATAATGGAGAAGTCAATGCTAAGAAGCTTGATAACTAGGTCATAAAGATGCATGTATATTGCAATGTGCAACAAATTAATGATGAGGCAGCCAAGATCAAATTGGCATCGCTTCGTCTTACAAGCACAACACTCATCTGGTGGTAGAGTAAGTTGCAACATGGTACTCAACAAATTGGTAATGTATTTCCATCATGGCAAGATTTTATTTTTGCACTTAGAAAATAGTCTATCCTTTGGGGTATAAGGAGAAGGCTTTAATTGAATGGAAAAGTTTTAAATTAATAAAATAACAATCGATGCAAGAATATATAGATGAATTTCGTAAGATGGATTTGATGTTAAGTATTCCATTACATACACAAGAAACTATGATGAAGTATATAGGAGGTTTTCCTGCACATATCTGTAATACTTTTTTATGTTTGGGCCTACTAATCTTGATGAGGTTTATGTTCAAGCGGCATATATTGAATTAGGAAAAACTAGAGTCAGAGTATCAGGGGAATCATCTTCAAAGAAATAAGACAAAGGAAAAGGGAATGTGAAGAAAGAAAACTCAGCGACAGTGAAGGAAGAGAAACTCTCTTGCAATCATTGCAAGAAAGAAGGGCATGATGATGAAAATTGCTGGAAATTTCACCCAAAGAAGAGATCGAAGTGGTTCAAAGAAAGGAAAGGGAGGAAAAAAGTTGTATCAGCAGCACAACCAACAAGCTTGGAGTCAGATTCATGTGATGAGACTAAAATCACAACAGTTGGTTTGCCAGGTAAAATTGGTGATGGTTATGATTCTAGAAGTAAATTGTTTCATATAAGGGTCATTATAAAACATACCAATATCGACACTTTTTTATATAACGGATCTAAATCTAACTTAATTTCAGAAGAAGTGGTTAAGCAATTAGGGTTAAAAACTAATATACATCACAAACCCTATTCACTAAGTTGGATAAGCAAAAAATCAAAAATTGCCCATAAGAAAGCAATGTGTCATAAACTTTGCAATTACATCTAAGTTTGTGGATGAGGTAATATGTGGTGTGGTGCCACTAGAAGTATGTTGAATGGTATTAGGTATCCCTTTTTTATATGATCGCAGAGAAATATTCTTCAGGGAACATAATCAATATCACTTAACTAAAGAAGGGTCAAAATATGTTGTGCATGCTCATCATATCAAAGGGAATCAATCTATTTTTACAATGAAACAATTAAAGATGACATCTTATGCAAGAAATACACCTATAATTGTACCAGTTGATCTTCAACAAGAAAGTAAAATGGTCATAGCATGTAGATCTAGCCATACTTTGCTTCAAGATGAGTTTTTGTTGTGCAGACTTGTAAAGAAGAACATACATGTTGGTTCATTTTCAATCATGTTTATGATATGCTTATCGCTGCTAATGTTTTCTACATGGATGGTAGTGGGTTCAGAAAGATGTGAACAAATGAAAATGACTAAAAATATGTGTTCAATGATCATGGTTGTTTTGCAATTGATTATGATGCGATATGTGCAGAGGACATATTTGATAGAAAAAGGACAAGTGGGGAGGCCTATCCCACACTTGATGTCTGGTTAATATCCTTTTGGAGGACCAAAAGGTATCAATGGGGAGGTGTGATCCAAATGGATCCAAGAAGGCAAAAAATTCAAAGTTCTTGGATTCAGACGAAACCAGTGCCACTGCGTAGCGCTCGTTGTGTTGATTCCGATAGTATATTCATTTTCGAAAATGTACTTCATATGCGAAAGATATCGCGATATGAAGTTTTTTCCAAACATGTAAAAAGTTAAAGTCAAAGTCAACGTCACCAGTCTATACTACTAACATCAACAATACATCAGCATGATACATGGAAGATGCCGTCATCATGATGAGTACATGGCAACACCAGAGTCTGACATGTATCATGAAGATTTGGCATTTTTGGGTGTTGATGTGGCAGATGACTAGACCGTACATGCATTGACGTGGAATTCCATACAGTGACGTGGTATCTTATGGGAATGACACATGGAAGTATGGATCCTAGATGGTAGGTGACATGGGAGTACAATAGGATTGACATGTGGTAGTGAGTTGGTAGTGACATGGCAGGTGTGTTGATTGTGCAGACTAACTAGTAGGTGACTATGCAGTTGATTGGCTTGGTATGAGCCAATGGCAGGGTGACATGTGGCCCAATATGGTGGTGCCACATCGAACCCTGATTTAGGCCAAAAAGGGATGATTCAAAAGTTGGTTGCACCTCCACAAGTTTCGAACAATGGATCTCTCGGGCAAGCAATGACCTAACCACCACATGCTAGCCACTAAGGCAGATGTGTTTCTTGGTTATCCGAGTGGCAGAGGTTCTATATAAAGGTATATGGCATGAGTTTTGGGGGATTAGCACTGGTCGATGGGGGCTACCCGTCATCCAAGGCGCCTTCCATGTGACCAAGAGAAGAGGACTGGGGGCCGAGAACCATGGGCACGAGTGCCATTTATCCCTGACACCTAGCCACATGGTTTTCCATATGACCAGGAGCGGAAGACTAGGGGGTGCACGCCATATATTTTCCAAATGTGGGTTTTCAACTATATAGTTGGATTTTTTAATGATTTTTGGGTTGTTTTAATGGGATTTTGACCATTTTTAGAGGATCTAGAACCCAGATTGAGGCTAAATTTTGGGAGGAAGTTGGGATGTGACCCCCAAATCAAAATATATTTAAATCCAACCTTTTTTCCATGGAAAACAAGTTCAGAGCAATAGAATGATGCCAAGTTGTAGAGAGTAAGACATTTTTATGTAGGGAAGCTAGAAGAGTAGCAGATATTTGGAGGCCATTTTTGGAAGTTCTTCTCCACCTTCTTTAGTGCCATCTGTTGCGTTGATTTCTTTAGACAGAGTAGAACATTGTTGTGTCAGTCAGAGAACAAATTGATGTAATTCTAATGTACTTTTGAAGCATTGAATATTAATAAGAAATCCTCCCCCACTGAAGACAGGCTTGGAGACGTAGGAAAATTTGCCAAAATCCATTAAAACATTTTTTCTTTATGGTTTGTTGTTTTTAATGCTCATTTTCTGTTCCGTATTCTTTATGAATGGTTGCAACATTCTTTCATTAAATCTCCTTCTTCTCTTTAATTTCTAAATGGTAATTCAACTCATGCAAAATACTTAACCAAGTCATTTAAAAGATAATTTTGGATCACCTAGGGTCTAACGTAGGTCATTTTGATGGTTGATACAATGGTAAATATTTGTTTTATCGTGGAAAATTTTAGGTTTTGAAGGTATTTATGTTCGACAACACAGGTATTCCAATAGAGGACGAACACCTTCAGTAACCACTCACATAACCAGATCAAAGATCAACACACCTCTTTTTTCACGTGGTAAAACCCCTATGGGGAAACATCCACGGCCCCAGCCAACACGACCACTTGGAGCAGTTTATTAATGCAAAGAAAAAGACTACAAAGATATTTTACAAGAGAGTTTCTCACAATCGATCATCGGCAACTGACCCTCCATGCTCTTTAAATAGAGATCATGGACCAATCGGGTGTTAAGACACAGATCAATGGTCGTTAAGATCGAGGAGAGTATGAACCGTCGGATCACTCTATGTCAGGAACATATCGTGATCGTCAGATTTCCTAACTACAAATGCATACTAATGCATACTAAAGAAACACACTTTTACCTAACGACATATTAGACCAAGTAGATCTTAACTAACTCCTAAGTGTCTAAATATCCTAACATCCCCCCTT
>SNQJ01S0058691.1:4281-19127 GCA_010110895.2 Picea sitchensis
ATTTGTAATTATTTCTTTTATTTAATATTTATTTATTTATTATTAATTTCATTTTTTAGTTTTCACGGATAACTAGTTCATCGTAGGTTAAATGAATAATAAAACTGAATGGGCCTAATGGTTAAAAATGTGTGATTCTTCTTCAGAGGTCACATGTTCAAATCCAGTGGGGAGTAGGGTAATTTTGGTAATTTTTATTTTTACATTAACAGGGATAGTTAGATTAGTTTAATTTTGATTTTATTTGGTTAAGAATAATTATTTCTTTTAACTTTTGTAAATAAATGCAAATATTATAAATAATCTTCTAATTTTTATTTTTATTTTATTGTATATTATTTTATTTTTTATTATTTTCCTAATCTTAAAAAAGGGAAAATTAGAGAAAATTATGCTACAAGAGGTGGGTCCTATGACCACCTGGGTTCTTAATAAAACTATCCATAGGGTTTAAGCTATCTTATCACTAAATGTTGATCTCTTATGAAGGTGGTATTTCTTTTTTTGCAGGTTCAAAAATCAATGGTCCAGATTAACCCACATGCTTGATCAATGGTTGCTGAGTGACGATTGTTAAACAACCATATCTTTTGCTACAAGTGTCAGCATGAGGCTCGTGATACCTTGTTGGAAAGGTATCATATAGAGGAAATCATTGGTACAAGTATCAAAGCCATATATGTGACAAAAGGTGTCAGAAAATGAATAAAACAACAGACCACAAATTCAGAGGAAAAAATGACAATACCACTTCCAATAGTCATATTTGGAGCTACGAGCAATGAAATAAGGCCAAGGAGGACTCAGTGGAAAGATGAAGGAGATAAGAAAAATATAGGATAGTAAATGATAGTATACTAAGAGCATAAAATGGTCCAAAAATTCAAAACATAGAAGGAATTTGAACTCAGATGAATAACTGACTATACCCACTTCCAATAGTCATATATGGAGCTACGAGAATTGAAATCGAAATATGAGACAAAGGAGAGGAATCCAGAAAGATATTACTCAGTAGGAAGAAGTCATAAATTCATAGAAACATTTGAGGAACAAATGATAATGCCATTGGATAGAGTCAATGTTTTTTTTTAACGAATATCATTTATAAACTNGAAATATGAGACAAAGGAGAGGAATCCAGAAAGATATTACTCAGTAGGAAGAAGTCATAAATTCATAGAAACATTTGAGGAACAAATGATAATGCCATTGGATAGAGTCAATGTTTTTTTTTAACGAATATCATTTATAAACTATCGAAGGTCGAAAATAATGACTCTTGAATCTTTTTAGCTCCTCTCTGTAACACTCACATGTTCATTTTTGAAATGCAAGAAAAATTCAAAATGTGAGATAAGAAACATAAGGAAAGGGAAATGAAGAGTCATGAGAACTGAAGAGTCTCTCTCTTGTCTTATAAAAGAGAACTCATAGGATAAAACAAAGGATTTTTTTCTTTGTAACAAAAGACAATACTATTACTTATGAGTAATAAAGGGAAGGAGGCATTTTAGAAATCTATGATGTTGATAAATTTATTGGAGATTATTCTTTATGCATTTATCTTCTAGCTGAGTAGATAGGATTTTGTTGTATGAACTATTTCTGCACTCTGTTCTGTTTGCTTATGCTGTCACATGTTTCCTTGTGGGTACATAAATGATGTTATGGATGTATGGTACAACTATTTGTCTATGTATCTGTAGAATTTTTGTTTTCATTTATCATTAGAATACTTGAACTATTTCTAGTTCTGATGGTGTTATCTTTCGTGTACTCATTATTTTAGTTTTTCTCTCAGGATAGTTTAGAAATAGTTAGCTTAGATTAGTTTCCTTTTAATTAGATTAGCCTTAGGATTATTTATAACTTTTGGGGGACAATTCGTTGTCTTTTCCCCTTTTATTCTTTTAATTCTGAGTAGGAGCGATGCCCATATACTTGTAGGAAACATTACATCAAATGAGAGTTGGTTTGACTGGGACTTGCCACCGATCGTTCTCCCTTACCTGATTGATAGACCATTCGTACTAGTCAACATTAGGTTATGTTGAAAAGATGCAAGATATATTGCAAGTGGATTTCTCATATTTCCAAAGTGTTATTTTTAGGTGAAAGTGGTTGTGTACCTTTGATCATAGTGATGTATATGAATATCATATATAGTGGGCTAATATTTATTGAATCTTAAAAATGTCGGATGGAAAGAAGGAGTATTATGTTTTTCGAAAACACTACTATTGATGAAAAGGAATGAGAAGTCCTTATACCAACATTTTTGAATCTCACAAGGCTAAGGTGAGATAGGTGGGATTATCACTCTATTTTTATAGCCTAAACAAAAATATTAATTAGCCCTCAAGAAATAAGTAATTGGGTATGATGTTATTTTGTAGTTATATGCCTCATTAAAAGAAAATAGAAAAATTATTTGAATGTGATTATAAACATATTAAAATAAACAATTTAAAGAAATAAAATCTGAAATATAATTATACAATTGATCCAAAATGAGACCAAAATCAACAAATGATTTTATTAATTTTCATTTCAAATTACAACATAAGCCTTTCTTTACAAACCCCTGCGAGGGTAAGGACCAAAGTTAGACTTAGAAGTCTATGGTGAAATTTTACATCACACAAATACAACTGATGTTTTCAAAGAAAAGACCAAGACCAAAAAAATACTGGATCAACCAAGCTACAAATGCATCACTATCTTGACTATGCAAAATAATTTTAATCAACACTAAAAACTAATTCAAAAATCAAATTAAAATTAACAGACTATAGAGACAAATGAATGACCTTTTGAAGCATGTCAAATATCTATGATTCTTAGTCCTTCTTCTTGGCACCTTTAGTATAACTTTTCTATCAGCAAGAGGATACAACTCTCATGTAATTAAGAAATGAATGAAATCTCACTTCAGAGCAAGATAAAACCTTTATCATAATTGCCTCTCTCTTTTCTCATGCCTTTCCCTTCCTCGCCTTCTCCTTTTATTCTTCAATGAAGTAGTTCAAGTGGTTCACCTACCTTTTAGTTAGAAGGCTAAATAATTTTAATTAAGTAGGAAAATTTTATTAAATAATGATAAAGGATAATAGTAAATAATAATTAATAGGAGAGGACCCCCTACACATATCTTATTTGTTTAATTTTCAATATTCCCTAATTCCTCCATAATTTTAATATGCATACCATGCCATCTCATCATCATAAAATACATGCATATCCAACAACCCAAAATAAATAACCATGCCAAAAGTAATACTCATGCCTCCCAAAATATCATAAGTATGAAAAAAAATAAGTTAGCATGTCAGTTTTCTGAAAATTATAAATGTAAATATGTCTAACAGTCAAACTGAAATTAAAGTACCATCTTAAAATTCATTTTTTTTTTTTTTTGTCCTCCTCTACTCACTTCCATATAATGATACCATCCTATGCATTTGTATATCTTCCTTGAAAACTTTTTATCTTCATTTGTAGACACTTTAGGATGCATATCACCAAAGGTGATATTGCTTACTTCATCTTCAGGTTTGAGGGGAAGGGACTTAATTGTATATGAGGAGGCATCTGATGAATTTGAACTCATTAATATTGCATGCCTCTTTCCTCTGCTAGGTTCATGCTCTAGATTTAAGGCCTTAAAATTATCAGGTATATGAGTAGAGTGCACTTGTAAAAATACTAAAGCAATTTGCTGGACTGTTTTCTCAGGGTGAAGTGGTGGGGGTAATGGTAATGAAACAATGGTCCAACGATTGGACTGAGGTGGAGAATTGGGAACCACATTATTCCAACCATCATTGGCTTGAGTCTCAGGTTGCATAGACATATGAGGTTGCACAGTAATGCTGGAAATGCCAGGGTGGGGATACAAAGGAGGTCTGAAGGTGGAGGAGGAGGCTGAAATTGGCTAGCTAGGTTCAGAAAACCAGTTTGTAAGAGTTGGTTGAACTCTTCAAAAAGAGCATCAAAGTGGAGAGAAAACCCGAGTATTTTGTTTCTACCCCTCTGCCAACCTACAATTTGTCCTCTATTCCAATTTCCTCTAATCCCCTTGCTATTGGAACGATTGATTCCATGGATGAAGAAGCTCATCTAGATGATCATAAAGACTAAGTTAGTATATATAGCTCACAACTAGTAAAACATCAATGTTTATATTGCATAATATATAATTTAATGATGGCTATGAGTTAACCAACAATCAAGCATGCAAGAAATAAAGGGAAATTAAGGGAAAATGGGGCAATCAAGCACAAATTCTATCATATTCTTTGCATTTATACATATTTTACAAAACTATACATCATTTATATCTCCACAAACTAATAATTACTACTTACTTAGAACATGGGACAAATAATGAATTTGGGAGAGATGAAGGGGTTTGTAATGTACATAAAATGAAATCAAATGATATGAATGTATGATACATGTTCATAGTCAAGATATAATTAGTTCTCCCACATTCTTTCCACAGTCTTTATGCCTTATACCAACCAAGATTCAAACCATATATGCAAAACTGCCAACACATATTCTTCACACATCTTTTAAATTGTTCATCACTACCATTTTCTTAATGAATTCCATCTTTAAATTATGAACATAGGAAATGAAATGGAAAAGGAAATAAAATAATTAGGGATATATGAAAGGATTTCTAATTTATTAAAAGTGAAATGAATGATAAGAATGCGTGATAATGTTCTCAAGCCATTAATTTTTCTTGAAACTCATTAAATTTCAATTTGTACTTAACTCATAAATTTTTGTTCACTATCTTTTCAAACTCATGCCAAGTAACCGTCAAGCAAACTGTATATGCCAAATTTCCAGCAAACTTTTTTTTTATTTTTTATTTTTAATAATTTTCTATTTGTATAACAAGGGGAAAATATATGACATTGAATGATATACGGTTCAGGACTTCGTGGAATAATGCCCGGAAAGTGATATAATGAGTAAAATATAAACAAAAACAAGTAAAATATTTTCTTATGTTTCATATCATTGACTATAATTTATCATTGTCTTTGGATAATTTCCAACTAACAATCTATGTATTAATATTGTTATAATCAACACAATACATTTGCATATCAAGCCTTACTTGTATCTTAACTCTTTTAAAAGGTGTTGATCATGTAATAAATTTATGATGAGTAACATATATGCAAATTGTTCCATAACATAAACTATAGTTCAAGTTTTATGCATTTGAAATTATTTCGAATCCATCATCATATAACCAATCTTTTAAAAGTTATAGTATAAAAACCAACCCAACAGATAAATAGAGTCTCTTCGAATTCGAAAGCATGCATGAGGGTATCAAAAATTTCAAACCCAACATCATAATCAAACCATTAATCCAATAACGTAACTTTGTATGAAATTTCTTAATACGAACACATATTTCCAACCCAACAAACATAAGTCAAACCCATCATCAACACTACATGCCTTTGAAACCAACCAAAGAACGTATTATATCATCATGGGTTCAAAACTCGGGCGAGAGCACAATGATAATAAGGCTATTAAGTCAGGGTTTCAAATCCAACCTCAGTCATGGAAAAAATGAAGACCCATTATGAACATATGCAACTTTAGATTCATATTCGACAAGACTATATGCACACATAAGAAAAATTAAATGGCAGACTCTAGAATGAATATACATGAGTTCAACTCAAACTTTTAAAAATACCATCTCCATAACTCTAAATTTTAATCAGTGAAATATTCTTCTACAACCAAGCCATTATCAAGCATACATTCAAAAATTCAAGGAAAAATGATTTTTTTACGAGACTATCAGGTCAAGGTTTCAAACCTGGCCTCTAACTTAGCAAAAATGATTGTATGCAGCTTCAAACTCAGAGTTGAAAAAAAATCTAAACAAAACATGTAAAGCATATCAATAAAGCATTGACTGGTAAAGCCTTGAGATTTATGGGTTTTAACTCTCTAAAACATTTTACTTCAATTACTTATCTCTAGTCAACAAATAGCTAAGGAAAACTTGGGTATTCAACCAAATGTCATTTATCAGACTATATTTGTGGAAAACCCAGATAACAACAAGATAATTCGAATCCGAGTGGATTTTTCTTATAAACTCAACTAGGTTATTTCCATAATAAGCCAAACTGATAATTTTGTAGCGAAAAAGATGGAAAGTGAGTAAATGAATGTAAAAGATACTGGCTACAGGATTTATTTCAAAATTCTTTAACAGAATCAGAGAGCAGGGGTAAAAAACATACTAAAAAGAAGTCCAAACAATGCCACCATAAATTATACTTGCAAAGAAATTATATATTTGATGGCTAAATGAGTTGGAGTTTGCATACATGTAACCAAGCGCTTTAAATACTTGCCCAAACAGGTGCATACCATTATAAAACCCCTAGGGCCGAGCTTTCTTACCAGGTTCGAGCTGTAAATTCTCTCAAGGGCAATGGAAAATGATATGTTGAACTTCAAAAATGAGGGTAGTATATGCAGGGTGGTGGTTTAATGCCCACATCCTTGTGAACTAAATGCATGGGTGGTCTCATGTTAACAAAATTCCATTATATTCTACCAAAACCCTTGCAATGTCATATTCCACTTTCCAACAAGTGCCATGGAAATCTGCTGGCATGTTTACAAGAAGAGTGTGCTTGTCATCGATGACAAGAACGTAAGGCAGATCAAAACTAGAGAAATATCAGGAGGACGAGCTACAGTGGTCATTGGATCACCGATCCAAAGGACCTTCAACCGAATACTCGACAACTGTTGGATCATTATAAGTGGAAGGAGAGGATAAGCTAGAAGAGAAACACTGAATATAGATCAAGCCATCGATCTAAGAACATGATTGATGAACAACATTTGGTTCATGTCAAAAGTTGCGAGGAGGTCACTGTTATGGGAATCTCACTTCGGGAGAATTGGCAACTTAAAAGTTGAATTACTCGAAGCTTGAAATCCGAAATGAATAAGGACCATCAGATTTGGAGAAAATGCAATGACCATTAGATCAGGGAGAACCAAGTCACCAGACCACATCTACAAGGACATGTGGCAGACCAAGTTAGCAGACCACATCAGCAAGGACACATTGTGCAATCAGACAATGACAAGTTTCAAGTTGAATCAACATTTCAGGTACACACAAATCACGAATTTGAGTGACATGTGGTAACTACTCAGTTCATGACACATCAAGTGACATAAGTAAGTTACGTCACTCCGAGAGTTTTACTTCTGTAGTTTTACCACCAGAACTTGCCCAAAGTCCCGAAGTCTCGAAATGGACATGAAACGTCCGATTTGAAGATCACTTCGAGAGAATTCTCGACCGTTGATCGAGAAGGGTGCCAAGGGCCATCAATCTGGTCTTGGTAGAAACTGTCGAAGTCCTGAAGCAAACTAGAATTGTTGATTTGAGGAAGACACATGGAAAGAATCTGTGGACTCTGTCCAAAAGCGTTCTGGGAGAGCGTGAAGATTGAGAATTGAAATCGCCAAAGCCCATAGTAGCGAAGGAGATCTCGAATGTTGAATCGAGTAAGGGGCCGCAGGACCGTTGATCTAGTTGAGAGGTAAAATCCATGAAGTAGAGGCATAGCCATCAATTAAGGAGGATAGGTGTTTGTAGATCATCAACTCCGAAACATTGTTGTACGAAAGAAATGAGAGTTTGAGAATTGAAAGTCCTGAAGTCTAGACTCGCGGAAGAGATCCTGATTGTATATTTAGGGAGACATGTGTCAATATATCTTCCACTTTGGAAGATTGTCATATGAAGAAAAGAAGGGTCTGAGATTTGAAACTCCTGGATCCCGGATCATGAAGTAAATCACACCCGTTGATTTAGGAAGGTTAGATCTGATCCTCAGAACTTGGAAGGACAGATATGAACCATCAGTTTAGGAGCACCATCAATATCGTGAGATCGACGGTCCCATCGCATTGTAGGGATTGAAGGTGCACGAACTTTAAAATGTTGAATGTGGGTCGCAGTCAAAACCACAGTTTTGGAGAAAACATATGTGGAGCTCTGTATTGAATTATGGGGAAAAAAGAGGATTGATTTCAAACCACCTTTGGCCATGCTTACTATCGCATGGTCACATGACATCATCACCCAAGGTCACATCAGTGGAATATAGGGTAAGGAGATAGCGCTGCTAGGCTCCACATCAAAGGTTACGCATTGAAAAATAAAAAATCATCTGTGTATATAATCCAACTATGTTCATCAAGAGGAATCTGATTGAAGGGTTGTTGTTTCATCTCGTGATTTCTTGATCAGTTACGATTCAGTCACCCTAACTGAATCTTTGTTCTTGAGCGGTTGAATCATTGTTCCTAAGCATTGGAATCATGATTCCTGAGCGTTTTTTTGAGATTCCCAACTTGAGCGTTGGAGATGCAGATTGTAACGGATGATGAGAGCAGGAATAAAAGAAAAATGTCATGACAGAGAGAGGTTGTTGTTTATATGTAAAAATTAGTCTAACTATAAGCAATGAATATCATAGCATGAACCGAGGGAGAAAATGTAGAGATGAAGAACATAAGTTGGACAGAGCATAAATGGTGAAAACAACGGATTGTACGAGAACTTAAGCGCAAGAAGGTGTGAGTAGGAAGACACTGATGCAAGAAAAACAGAGCAATGTAGCAGAACAATGATGAGACTGGTAAGCCATTAATAAATACTGTATCATTGTAATAAATTTCAGCAAGCAAAGATTTATATTTTAGGATGGTATGGTGGTGCTAGGGAGGACTGTTGTACTCAGAGTTTCAAGTGGGTGCTAGAACACAGGGAGTTGTAGATTCCATCTAGTTGCAGCTAGAAAAAATAGGGTTGTAGGGTGGTGTAAGGGAGAACTATTGTTCTCTATTATACAGGTTGGTTCCTGTGTGACAAGAAGTTGGTGCTTTCATCCAATTGGTGTTGGAACACTCAGGGAGTTGGTGCTTCCTTCTAGTGGGTGCTAGAGAAACCAGAGAGTTGGTGCTCTCAATAAGTTGTAGCTTGAAAAACAGAGGTGATAGCCTCACATTGACTTGGTGCTCAAATATAGATGATGTACATAACATAAAAATATTGCCTATCATTCGAAGAAGAAGAGGTTTTCTCACTTTATGGGTTTCCTCATGAATATTTGTCTCTGTGTATATCATATGTGTGATTGATATTTATTATTTTTGTTGTTCATGACTTGCATAATATTGATGATCACTTGGAGAACATTAATAATATTTCAATAGGCATAAAATTGTTTAAGCACAGTTACAACCAATTCACCCCTCCCCCCCTCTTAGTTGTTTTAGTATTTCCAACAATTTGTATCAGAGTGGGTTCCTTTTAGCTAAAGGTAGATCAATAAGCTTAAACATGACAAGTCATGAAGGAACTTCAACCAATAAGACTCCTCTGTTTGATGGAACAAATTTTGTTTTCTAGAAGGTTAGAAGGAGAACACACATTATGGCCTTAGGTGATGATGTTTGGGATGTTGTAGAGACTGGTTATACAAAACTTGCTGTGCTAGCTTCCAAAGATGATAAATTAGAATTTAGCTTCAATGCAAAGGAAATGAATGCTATCTTGAGTGGGATTGCTGAAGCTTAATTTGTAAAGGTAATGCATCTTGATTCTACCAAAGAGATGTGGGATACACTCATTAGCAATTATGAAGGAAATGAGAAAGTAACATATGCCAAACTTCAGACATATAGATTGAAATTTTAACACCTAAAGACGAATGAGGACAAAATAGTTAGTAAATATTTCTTAAGGGTTGAGGAGATTGTGAATCTCATGAAGGGTCTTGGTGATAAGATTGAAGACACTTTTTTAGTTCAGAAGATTTTGAGATCTCTGCCTAATAGATTTAATCCAAAATTTCTACAATAGAAGAAATAGTTGATCTTAAGGTTTTGTCTATTGATCAAATTCTAGGAACTCTAACTGCTTATGAAATGAGGACTAGTAAAGATAAACCTACCTCTAGAGAAGCATCATTTAAAGCAGATAAGAATGAGGATTCTGAGCCTGATGAAATTGAAGCAAAATTTGTGAGAAGAATAAAGAAAGGATGAGACAAGTACCAAGGCAAGTTACCCTTCAAATGTTTTAACTGTCGAAATATAGGTCAGTTTGCATCTAAGTGTCCACACAAGAAGAAGGACCAGAACTCTGAAGGTGAAGAGAAGTACAAATCCAAGAGATTTGGTAAAAAGAAAAGTTTATGTGTAAACAATGATGACTCTTCAGGAGACACATATAGTGATTATTCTTGTGAAGATAAGGTTAATGAATTTATGCTTATGGACAAAGAGGATTATGATAATAAAATCACAGGAAGTGATGTTGATGACGAAGAAGTTGTGGTTGATATGGAAGGTGAATTAATCAGTTCTTTGGAAGAAATTATTAGACTCATATTTAAGAAGAGAAAACAAAAACAATTGTTGATGTAGTTTGAAAAGAATGGTAAAGAACCAAGTGAATATTTTGTTTTGTTAAAAGTATAATTAGAAGAAACAAATAAAATAGAAGATATTCTAAAACAATAACTAGCAGTGAAGAAGGTAAGATGTGAAGCTCTGGAAGCTGAAGTAGTGGCTGTCAGAAAAGATCTAGAGAAATTTCAGGCCTTATACCATCAAAATCTGAAAAGAATTAAAGCCTCAAAAGGATTAGCCACCATTTTGAATCAAAAAAGGAATCCAAAGTTGAAAACTAGTTTGGGTTATGAAGAAGGATCAAGTAGTGGTTAGCCAAGTAACAAATAATCCATCAAGTTTTTCAAATCTACAATCATTGACACCAACCACTCTGCAAAAACAAAGGAAGATAATCGGCCGCCAAGGAGGAGTGAAAGAAAAAGTACCAGAACCAAATTTGTAGAACAAAGAAATAACAAAAACACACCCTTTTCTCAAAGAAATCATTAACATGGAAGAAATCGACCCGCTCAAAGAAGACAACCAATTTCCTGGTACAAACGATTTTTCTATGGATATTGTTTTTTCTATTCTAACTTTGGTCAGAAAGCTGTAAATTGTTCTTTAAGATTTAGATATGAGCAATCAAGACACTCAATGAATAAATATCTACCACAACAAAGAATGAGACAACTAAGTAACAAACAACCACAGACTGCAAATCATGTGATGGCTGGTAAAAAGACATAGTTTTAGCATAAAAATCGTTATGATCCTTTATTTAGTGAACCAGAATGTTACACCTGCCATAATTATGGACATAAAGCTACAGATTGTCGCTTAAGGAACTATAAGCCAGATTTGAATCCCTCTGCTGTAAATGTCAAGGTTTGGAAGAAGAAAGAAAATGAAAAGAGTGGATTAGTACTGTCAGCTCAAAGACAAAATAACCCCTGGTATATTGACAGTGGATGTTCCAAACATATGACTAGAGACAAAAGTAATTTTTGTCTCTAAGTGAAAGTAAATCAGGAAATGTAACTTTTGTGAATGATGCATCGAGAAAAATCAAAGGTAAAGGAATGGTAAGTCTAAGTAATGGCAAATGAAAAGATCAAGATGTGTTGTTTGTAGATGGTCTGAAACATTATCTTCTTAGTGTGAGTCAAGTTTATGACAGAGGATGTAAAGTTTTTTTCATTTCTAAAGATTGTAAAATACAATATGTGCATTTAGGACAGTTGATTGCAAAAGGCATAAGAACAAAAAAAATATCTATGTTTTGAAAGAAGAAAAAGAAGAATGTCACTTAAGCAAGTATGATGAAGGTTGGTTATGGCATAAGAGACTTGGACACCTAAATTTTGATCATCTAATCAAACTTAGAAATAGTGGGGCAGTAAAAGATATTCCAAAAATATCAAATCCATATGATTCTGTATGCAAACCTTTCCAAATAGGAAAACTCACTCGGACACAGTTTAAATCTAAGAACTTTGCATCAACAAAGAAACCTCTTCAGTTAGTACATATGGATTTATGTGGACCATCAAGGAAGGAAGGTACAGGAAAAGAAAATTATTTCATGTTGATTATTGATGATTATTCTAGACTTACATGGGTTGCCTTTCTTAAAGAAAAATCTGAAGCATTTGAAAAATTCAAAGTGTTTAATGTTGAACATGATAAGTCAACTGAGAGGGGGGAGTGAATCAGTTGTATAAAATTTATTTCATTTTATAAGAAGATTACTTATTAATCAATAAATCATGCCTTTAACATTTAACTTACAGTAATACATTTAACAAATAAATATACAATCACATAAATGAAACAGTGACATTGATTTTTCATGAGGAAACCCAAAAGGGAAAAACCTCTTCTTCTTATGAATGAAAGGCAATATCCAAATCATCTTTACATTCTTATTTTATCTGAGCTACAACCTAGATGAGGTCGCTACCTCTGTTTCTTTATCACCTACTGAATGGAAGCTACAACTTCCAGATGTACAAGCACCAACTTGTACATGAGACTTTTACAGTCTCCCCTTGATCCTCCCTACCACCCTGAAATCCTTCTCTGTCACTAAGAACTTGCAAACCAACTCTTTATCTTCTCTGGCAAAGGATTCAACATTCAAGTCCTCTCTGTTTAAATAATCATATCAGAATCCATTCTTCTCCCCTTGATCTCTACTATATCTTCATCATTTCTTCTCACTGTCCCTGTATGATTTTATTTCAGTTTTATCTTCATTTATATAAATGAATTTTACCTTAGAGCTACGGCTGTACCATTAATTCCATACCCACCAACATTCATCTCACCCAATATCACTTATTTCTACCCTGTACATTCAGAGCGTACACTCGAACCCTCAGGCTTCGAATATTCAGTTACAATAACTGAATAACTACCTTATAGTGATTATTATTGGTCAAGGCCTCAAGAAGAACAATAGCCACACAATCAGTTTAAATATTTAACCAACACCATTCGAAGATCATACATTTGTTTTGTCTCAGCATAGAATAACCCTTGAGCTTTCTGGAAAGACACTTGTGCTTAAACCATATGCCCATTGGCTATGACCACGGGCTTAACTAAAATGTGTTTCGCATTTCCTCATTTCGGCGTTTCGCATTTCGGCATTTCGGCATTCCTGTGGTGAAGTGTCTCTACACTCCAAGTCGCGATCTCCGAAATGGATATTGATCAACGGTCGATAAAAATTCATAATTTGATCCCTTCTTTTCTTAATCTAATGGATAATGGGATTTTGGCATTTTTCCTTTCGAGTTTTCGAGACTCACAATAGTCCCTTTCGACATTTCAGCTTTTAGCGTTTCGACATTTCGACGTTTTCGCATTTCGACATTTCACGAGTTGGTATGCTATCACATTTCCTTCATTTCACTTATGATTTACCGATATCCACTTTTCTCTGATCGACAGTCCCACGGCCTTTTGTGATTAGACGATCCTGATCTCATCGGGACTTCGTGTTTCACAATTTTGCGTATCGCGACATCGAAGGTTCTCTCAACTTGCAACCTCAGAATTCCCGAATTCTAAAGGAACTCTCAGCGAACCACCATGCAGCTTCAATCTCATCGGGACTTCACGTTTCACGATTTCACGTTTCGCGATGTCGAAGGTTCTCTCAACTTGCAACCTCTGAATTCCCGAATTCCGAAGGAATTCTCAGCAAACCACCGTGCAGTTTCAAGTTTGACATTAATGACAAAACCTGTGCAATCAACCTGTGCAAACTGACCAACATTTAAGGTTCTGACTGAGAATCAAACAGGAAAAATATTGAAGGCAGTAAGGTCTGATAGAGGAGGAGAGTTTAGTTCAAAAGACTTCCAAGAGTTTTGTGATAAACATGGGATCAAAATAGAGTATACTATTCCAAGGACTCCACAACAAAATGGAGTAGTTGATAGGTAGAATAGATCAGTCTAGTAGATGACAAGATCAATGATGAATGAAAAGAATATTTATCATACATATTGGGTAGAAGCAATTCATACAGTTGTACATATTCTTAAAAAAGCTCATCTCAGGCCACAAAGTGACAAGACTCCTTATGAACTATGGTTTGGAAGGCCTGCTTCAATCAAACATTTTAAAGTATTTGGGAGTAAGTGTTATATCAAGAATAATGATGAAAATATTGGAAAATATGATGACAAGGTTGATGAAGGTATCTTCCTAGGGTATGATACAAATAATAAAGGATATAGATGTTATAATAAGAGGATTCATAAATTGGTTGATTGTATTGACATAAAAGTTGATGACAAAATTTGGGCACGAGATGTAAGCAGTGTTGAATCAACAACAAAGGATATAGTTGAAGTTGAAGATGAACAGGTCCAAGAATAAAAAAAAGAAGACTCTAAGTTAGATGAAGATAAAAATACTCAGGCAAACTCAAATCAACAGACAAAATCAAATCCTCCCTCCAGAATGACTCAAAAGAATCATCCTACAAGTTAGATAATTGGTGATAAAGACAAAGGTGTACAAACCAGGAAAAGGATAATCAAAGACACCGAGCAATCACATATATCCTTCATATCCATAGTGGAACCCAAGAACTTTAATGAAGCCAATAAATATGTAAACTGGTTAAAATCAATGAATGAGGAACTGGATCAGATTGAGAAGAACAATACTTGGGAGCTTGTTCCTAGACCTGCAGTTAAGAATGTAATTGGCTCCAAATGGGTGTTTAAGAATAAAATGAATGAACAAGGACAAATTGTTAAGAATAAATCCAGATTAGTCTGTAAGGGGTATGCACAAGTTGAAGGACAAGATTTTGATGAAACCTTTGCACCAGTGAA
>SNQJ01S0058691.1:49331-62101 GCA_010110895.2 Picea sitchensis
TTTCCCTTTGGTACTTGAGCATGAATATTTTAGGATCTTATAGAAAATGCATGTTAATGTAGCATTCATTAATTGTCTTGTAAAACATTATGTTAGTACTAAATACACTTATGCACATAGATATACATAAAGAGAATATATACATTCAATATTGAGAGCATACAATTAGCTTACCAAATGTTGTTCCTAGTGTCAATATAATTTTCCCATAGATTTTGAATACCAAAAAATGAGAAAAATAAAATTTTCCCATAGATTTTGAATACCAAAAAATGAGAAAATCAATAAAGGATGAAATTGTTTTCTATTAATGTTTAGGAACATAATAAAGGATGAAATTGCTTTCTATTAATGTTTAGGAACGTACTAAAAATAGTGTTCAATTCCCTCCTACAATTATGAAAACCTTTTGTAGTAAATCATGTACGCAATCTGTTGTGTTAGAATTGTGTTCCTTGAAACATCATTATTTTTATGAACTCATACATTCATGCTTACCTATAGCTATAACATCCCCTCAGTTTTCATTTGTATTCTCCGAGGCTTGTTTTATTTTATTAGTCCCTACCCTTTGGGCAACAGGGACTTATAGTAATTGGTTTTTCATGGTTGTATTATTATGGCATGGAAACCAAACAACTTAAGCAAAGTTTTAATAGTTTCATGCGCATTTCCAAGTCGCTTTTGGTTTTTAGGCTAAAGTTTTAATTTGGAGGCCTTATTTGGCCTCTTCCTGAGGCACACTCTTACCATATATTAGCTTAAAATCACTTTCAAGTGCATATTTGATCCCATAATGGATTAACATGGATTAATGCTAACTTTCAAGTTAGCATTAATTCCCACAAGATTGCTCTAAAATAAAATTTTATTTATTTCGCCCAAAAAAAAAAAAAAATTATTTTTTAAATAAATATTTTTCATCGCCATTTCGACGCACAATAGGAATCCTGCGACGGATTTGCCATATAAACCAAGAAAATTTTTTGTCACAATTTCGATGATATTAAAAATTATTGCGACAAATTTTCTATATAAATCAAGAAAAGTTGTTGTCGTAATTTCGACAACAATAATAATTCTGCAGCGAATTTTCTATATAAACCAAGAAAAGTTGTCGTCACAATTGCGACGGTAATAAAAAATCCTGCGACAAATTTGCTATATAAGCCAAGAAAATTTGTCGTCGCAATTTCGACGGTAATAAAAATCCTGCGACAAATTTGCTATATAAACCAAGAAAAGTTGTCGCAATTTCGACGACAATAAAAAATCCTGTGACGAATTTTCTATATAAACCACGAAAAATTGTTGTCACAATTGAGACGAACAGTTGGTTTCACTTAGTTTGCCTATATTGTCGTATTGGCGATGATATTTTGTTTTTGTCGTAATTGTGATAAGTTCCCTACGGTCGTTTCTCTTGCAACGTTAATTCAAGTTCGTCGAAATTTCCACGTTCCATGAAATGACATTAGAGAGACTCAAGATTGCTCGCAATATCCATGACATAACGTTGCAAGAGCGTCGAAATAGTCGTCCCAAAATGACCCAAATTTGCTAGTGAGCGGAGGTTAAAAGACTTGATAGTCTCATCATATTTGTAATAAATATTGCTATATTCCCTTAATTGTTTGGATGGGCTCTTAGATTATCCATAAGTGAACTTGAACCAATAAACCAACTCTTCCCAAGTGGAAAGGATCTTTGGAGGAAGTTCAAAGAAATCAGTTGTTGCTTTCCCTTCAAGGGAGTTGACAAATAATTGTGTGCATGTATCGTTATTGTTAGCTCTGATATTATGAAAATCATTAGAAAATTCCACTAGATGTTCGTCTGTAGAGACAATGTTATTTTCTGAGAACCTAGGAAGATGCTCCTTAAAATTGGGTAACGGATGAGTAGTGGGTGCTAGATTCAAGGGAGAAGATACATGCCACGGGGTGGTCGTAGCATATTCCTCAAACTAAAAAAGCCTGTATCTCTTTATAACTTTAGTAGGGTTGGTAGAAGATTGGATAGGAACTTGATGGCTATATAAACTACCAATTATCGATGAGGCTGAAGGTTGGGATGATGAAGCACCTCCAGCACCACTAGCACCACCTGCAGATGCCATTTTGGGAGTGATGGGTAAGGGAGAAAAGGGTGAACTGGCAAAGTTAGACAAAGTCCTCCTTAGAGTGCTTTCTTGGGTCAAACAAATTGTTTTCCTCCTTCCTATTTCAATGATAGGAATAGCTTTAAGGGACAATCCTCTTCTTCTTCTAGAAATGTGAGGATTTGAGGACATGAAAATGAAAACCAAAGAATTAGAATAAGGGAGATTACTATTGATTTCTAGGTTGTATTTGCATGGCTTCCCAGCATTCATGGATACTTATATCTTGTTCCACTACTTCCCAAGAGAATTCAAGTTCGGTCTGGGTAATAGCAGCTTCTAGAATGGTATTGAATAAATTAAAGGCAATGTTATTTTGGTCCTTAAGACCGTGTTCAATATTAGGTTGTCTTGTAGAAGGTACTATCATGAGAAAAATCAGTCAAAGAGCATATGAAAAAAAAAAAAAGATTCAAAGATAATTGTGAATACAATTAACTAGAGAGATATGAAAGATCTCCCCAGTATGGTCACCAAATAAATGTTGAGGAAAAGGTATAGAACACCTTAATCAATCATTTTCAGATATTTCCTGGCTTGGACAAGATAGTTGGGACTGTCACCCGGGATTTATAGTCTCAAAAACATTCACTCAATCCACGAGTAATAATTACAAGGATTAAGGCTGATTTTATAATTTGTATATGTTGCAATGTAAAATAAAATTTATACAAAGCTACTGAAATGTATACAGAGTTTACAATAAAGTAAACATGGAGACCAAAAGTGAAAAAGAAACCAAGTCATGAAAACACATGTATGAGACAAAAAAACAATCTTATTTTATTTCATTATGAGATATCGAAAGTGTATTTCTCTTTACAAGACCTTGAGAGGGTATGGACCAAAGTCAAATTTAGATATCTCTAATGGGAACCATACAAAAATACTATGACAGTAAGGTAAAACTGAAATAAATGATCCGGATCAGCTTGCCACAAACTGCTTCCATTTTGACTCTGCAAGATATTCTTTATCAGCCATGAAAATTAATTCACAAACAGACAAGAATACATAGACTATCAAGGATGAATCAACACCTCTAAAACAAGTGGTTGAAAAGTATAATTTAGTCTTGAACCTTGTTGTCTACAATGAGACCCTGCTATCAACAAGAGAATTAAGCTTTCAAGTAAACTCAGAAATGAATGAAAACTAAAACTATCTCATCTAACTAAAGAGAAAACCTTATTTGTGTATCTCTCGCCTTCTATTCCCCCTTGTCTCTTCATCCAATTGAGATTTTATTCTTTCCTAATAAGTTGAAGTAGTTCAACTACTTTCTTTAGTTAAGTCAAATTGACTTAACAAATTAGTTTAGGAGAAATAAATAATAATAATATATAAATAAGGGTCTTAACTAATAATGACTAAATAGGTGGGACCCCTTGTGACTCCCATTATTTCTTCTTGTTACCATCAAATGCAAAGTATATATAAAAAAAAATCATTTAGACCATATAACACCCTTGTAACTCTCGTGGATATCACTTAAAGTGAATATTAAATATCAACCATAATTTATAACATATCCGAAAAAGAATATATTCACATTATCCACAAAATATCCAAAAATAAGGCTTGTTGTCCAAAACATATTGAAACCCATTAAACGTTGTCCTCGTCACTAAGAATCATAAAAAAATATCATTTAGAACCCATATATGTTGCTTTGCGAGGCATATTTCCTCTTCTCATTGTTGTCCCCAACTGACTTCTCTTGAGTGGCATTTGGTTGGTTAGACCTTTGAAGTTGTATTTCACCGATCACATGGGAGCATTCATCCTTGAGGTGGAGGCAGGAAGACACATATTTAGAGGATTCAGTGGATGGACTAGAGGGGGAGGTTCTTTTCCTTTGTCTTGCATAGGTTGTGAAATGTCATCTTTTAATCTCTTGCTAGCGTGCAAGGATTGTACTAGCGAAACAACAAGAGCAATTTGAACATTGGGGTTAATTGGTGGTGGTAAAGGAAATCACACAGTGGGCCATCCACGATGGTGGGAGACAGGTTGGTGGAAAAAAAAATTCCAACCATCATTTGTGGGGACTTCGGACTGCAAAGACACATGTGGGGTTACAGGGATTCTGGAAAAATCCGGAGGAGGCTAGAAAGGGGGTCTCTATGGTCGAGGGTGTAATATCCCATGGCCAACCCAATTAAAGATCCCATCTTGAAATAGTTGGTTTAACTCATGCGGTTCAGCGTCAAAATGAATAGAAAATCTAGGCCTCCTATGGCCTCGATTCCAATTTCCCCTGCCTCTGTTATATTGACCATCATTGCCTCTACTGAAAAATCTCATCCTATAGCAACAGTTTGTCAGTAATGAAGCTCTTAATAAACCATATATGAAACTTTGCTTACATGAATCAAAATTTGGCTCTAAAATTAACACGTGATACATGCAAATCCATCCATAACACATCATTTATTAATTTCCATGTGAACGGGGAATGATAGGCTTCATGGGAAATATGGAGGGAGTGTAATTAGCCAAAAATGGCATCATGGAGGGGATTGTTGGAGTTAATTCACACACACCTGTGATTTCTTTTTCCTAAGGTTTTTTTCTTGTTTATTAGTCATAATTAGTCATTATCTAGTCTCCTATATTTTAGGGGAGAATATTCTCTTTCAGTTGACACTTCGATTTGACTAGTTGAGTTGAGTTTAGACGCTGCATTGGTTTTGTCACCATGCAACATTGGGATCATCACCATGATAATTAGACCTTTACTTGGTATCATCACCAAACTATTGCATTACCCTTGATCCCCTAAGTTAACTCCTCATTACTCTTTGTTCAGTCAGTTAACTGAAGACTAGTTGACTAGTTAACTCAACTAGGTGGCAGTTCACTCTCGTAATTGCCTGAGAGACTAAACTAGGTGATAGTTCACTCCCGTAACTATTAGTGTGTGTCCAGATCACTCTAGACCACCAGTATGGTGCATTGGTTCTATTCCAGTGTGCACTCATTGAGCTATACAAAGTATATCATGTGTAAATTATTCATTTTTCATAACAATTAATGAGAATTCTTCTATTCTTTCTCTCCGTATTCTTCTTTCTCCTTTTCTCACTGCAAATGTGTGTATCGTTTTTTATCTAGATATTTTATTTTCATTTTCAACACATTTACATGGTATCAGAGTCAACGGACTGTTAAGAAAAATCTACACCGAAAAATTGTTGCAGGTACAAAAGATTGAAGACAACGAAAAGATGGAATTCCAAAAAGAATTCATTCTTACACCTTACAACTATTTTGCATGGAAGGATAAAATAGCCATACATCTATGAAACAGAGGGTTGTACAAGTTAACCTTGAATACATATACTAAACCGACATCAACCATAGAAAAATCCAAGTATTTAAATCACACGGATGAGGCACTCGGAACAATTTGTAGTCTTATTTCTTCCGATCTCATTTTTCATATATCTTCCTGTAAGAATCTCAACGAAGCCTGAACCACCTTGGAAGGGCTCTTTAGAAAACAGGATGAGATGAGAGGACACGTGCTAGAGGTGGAGTTGCTCACATTAGATCCAAAAAGATTCGATAATATCCAAGATTTCTTTACAAAATTCAAGGATTTACTGTCGCAACACAAAGATTGCAGGGTTGATAAATAGAAGGAGGAGAAACAAATGGTTCTCACCATTCTCTCCAAGATTGGTCTTGAATTATCTGTATTCGTATCCACATTCCATTCTGTCTGATTTGCTTCATGAGCCACCTGGAAGATGCCTTCTCTTGAGGATTTTATCGAAAACTTGACACAAGAGCAAACCAAGCTCATCAACATGGGAAAAATCAAAGGCCCAAAGGCGCATGCACTCACTGTGAAAGATGGAAGCCACAAATATCATAAATATAAAGATAAATATAAATGGAAATCTCATGCACATCCGAAGAAGGAAGGGTACACAAAACCTTTCATCGATGCCTCTGAATCCAAAGGAGAAAAGGGAAGAAAAAGGATAGAAATGCATGTACTATCACAAAGGATTCATTCGGAATCCGCATGCATGCAAAAAAAAATAGATCTGATGTCTCAAATACTTTAGAAAAACAACCTTGGAGATCGCATCCTTGAGGGTGCCAAGAATAAGAAGCCAGAAGATCAGAATTCCAAGAAAGGCAATTCTATCCATGCCTTTATTGCAATCAACTCCTCTCCCATTGCTTGGATCATAGATTCAGGAGAATGACATCACATGGTTGCCTCAGAAGAAGTCTATTCTTCATTGGATGCATGCAAAGGTCCTCCTATTCTGATGGGGGACAACTCTTCTGTCGAAGTCACCGACAAAGGAAGGATTGAACTCACCAATGGAAGCTTCGAGAACGTGTTGCATGTTCCCAAGCTTTCTGTCAACCTTCTCTCCATGTATCAGATAACGAATTATGGCATCCGAAAGAAATTCATATTCACACAAAATTATGTGGACATATAAAACATGCAAACCAACTCCAGGGTTGCTACTGGTGAGGTAAATCATTAGTCTAGATTGTATACTTTTTCTGAATTCATTGAACCTAATTCTTCTTTACTGCTTACTCATGATGATGAAAGTAGTAAGATATGGTACTAAAGGTTTGGACATTTGAATTTCATATACATGCAACATATTAGCAAGAAAAAATTGGTCGATGGTCTACCAGACATCCATTTCTCCAAGGGAGTATGTGAGGGATCTGTTCTCGGAAAACACCCTCCAGAGAAATTAGACAAAGGAAAGTCTCAGCGAGCTTCCGCACCTTTAGATATGATCCACGGTGACCTTATGAGTCCTTTGATGCATCCATCCATCAAAAAAATGAGGTTTGTTATCATTTTTGTTGATGATTTCTCACGTTTTACATGGATCTACTTTCTCAAGAAAAAATCTGAGGTCTTTCAACACCTCAAAGATTTCAAAGCCTTGGTTGAGACATAGTCCAAAAAGAAGATCAAAGTTCTCTGAACTGATAATGGGGGAGAGTATGTAAATCATGAGATCCATATTTTCCATGAGGCATGGATTTAGTTGCAGCACACAGTTCCCTATACTCCGCTGCAAAACGAAGTTGTTGAGTGGAAAAACAGATCTCTAAAAGAGATGGCATCTTGCATGTTGCATGCAAAGTCATTACCACAGATACTATGGGTTGAAGAACTTAATTATGCAACATACATCCAAAATAGATATTTCAAGGATAAGACCCCCTATGAGGCTTGGAGCGGCCTCAAACCGGAAGTGACCCACTTTTGTGTTTTTGGTTCACGTGCCCGGTCCGAGATTCCCTCTGAAAAGAGGAAGGCACTTGATCCATAGAGCACTGAGTGAATTTTTGTTGGATACCCCGATGGTGTGAAGGGATATTCACTTATTGATCTTTCCTCGGACCGACTCATCATTGAGCATAATTTCTAATTAGAGGAAAGTGTCATGCATTTACCTCAACAACCGCATGTAGACACCTTCACTCTTCCACCTATCTGAGATGATGAGCATGCACATGCTGACTCTTCTTCAAACAAGATTTTTGATTCAGAGGACTTAGATGATTCAGATTCAGATTTAGTAAAGTCAAACGCAGAGTCAGAGCATCCGGATGCAGTTGCAGAACCAAAGAAGAGGACCAAGTGGGCACATACTACTCTTTAGGATGCAGGGGATCTCGTTGGTGATCCAGCCGATACTAGGAGGACTCGATCTGATTTCGAGGATCCTCTTGTTGCACTCAATTCCACTGAACAATTTCCCTCCAGGCATATTTTCTAGATTCAGTCTTCAGATCCATAGTCTTATTGTGAGGCTGCTGGAAATCCTTTTTTGAAATCCGCCATGCAGGAGGAGTAAAAATACCTCCTCGAGAACCAGACTTGGGATCTAGTTGCCCTTCCTTCTGGGAGGAAACTTATCAGATGCAGATGGATCTACAGGACCAAGAGTGCAGTGGATGGATAGATCAATAGATACAAATCCAGGATTTTCGCCAAAGGCTTTCAATAGGTTCATGGTATTGACTATGATGAGACCTTCGCTCCAGTAGTGAAGATGGACTCCATACGATTGGCACTTTCCATTGCAGCAGTCAAGGGATGGGAATTCCATGAGATGGACGTGAATAATTCATTTCTTAATGGTGATCTCTCTGAGGAGATCTATATGGAACAACCCCAGGGATTTATGCAGAACTCATCTTTGGTCTATCGACTGAAGAAGTTACTTTCTGGCCTCAAGTAGGCTCTGAGGCCATGGTATGCCAATATGGACTCCTACTTGTTGTCACCAAACTTTGTATGTTATAAATCAGGCCCGAATGTCTACATCCTCAAGACAATTGATTCACTTCTACTTTTAGTTTTGAATGTCGATGATTTTTTGATCACCAGTTGCTCGACTTCAGCGATTGTTGCAGTCAAGAGGATTCTATATGACAGGTTTTTTATGACGTACATGGGTCCTCTAGAATTCTTCCTTGGACTTGAGATCATTCAGGATGCATTAGGCATCAAACTGTCTCAAGCCAAGTATGCATGAGATCCCCTTGAGAGATTTCATATGACATATTGCAAGTATGCTCTGACTCCTTTCCTATCAGGAGTCAAACTTGAGGATGGTGGGGAGACTCCATTTGTTGACAACACATTGTAGAGATAGCTAGTGTGGAGCTTGTTGTATCTCACACACTCTAGACCAGACCTCTCATATGCAGTTTGTGCAGTTTCTAGGTTTATGCAGGAGTCGCATGAGCTACATTGGAAAGTTGCAAAGTGTATCCTTCGATACGTTCACGGCACCATCACCTTTGGGATTCAATATGCAACAGAATCTACATTATATCTCATCAGGTTTACTAATTCTAAATGGGTTGGAGATAGCACTGATCACAATTCCACATCTGGTTATTCACTCAATCTTGGTTTTGGGCCTATCTATTGGTCGAGCAAGAAGCAAGCTGCCATTTCTCTATCTTCAGCCAAGCCAGAGTACAAAGGGGTAGTTAACATAACCATCCATGCTATCTTGCTACAACATTTTCTCACTGATTTGGGAATTCAGTTTCATCGATAGATCGTCATATTGTGTGACAACCAGAGCACTCTAAAGTTCTGCAGAGATCCATATCAGAGGCAGTGGATGAAGCACATCGAGATCCACATGCACTACATATAGGACTTAGTACATGAGGGGATCATCGAATTACAGTTATGTCCTTCAGTAGAACAAACAACAGACATCTTCACCAAGACCTTCACTGAGTAGAAGTTCCATTCTCTGTGAAGTCGTCTTGGAGTGAAGGACACGGTTTCCTAGCAACTGTAGTTGTTTTTTTTTACATACATTGTACCTTGAGGGGGGATTTTTCCCATGAGGTTTTCCCTCTTTCCTCACTTTCTTTTCAGTGTATATTTTGTATTTGGGTACCTAACATGGCCTCGTTTCTAGGACCCATTCTTTATTTTCACCATAGTGATATTCAGGGGGGTGTTGGAGAAGTAAGAAAAACCTCATACCTATAAAATATTGTGTAAGGAGAAATGACCAAGTTTTATACCTCCTCCATGACCGAGCAAGGTGGAGCAGAAACAACTAACAAAGTGCAATGCAAATGACTAGGGTGGTGGGCTCGAGGTGAGTAAGAGTGGCGTGCATTTACTGCACGTTGATTCTCCCTTGGAATTCATTCATGGCTAGTACGATCCAAGTGCACTATACATCTCACATTCCATTAGCATCCCCATTTATTAATGCAAACCCACTATCTAAAAGTTTGCATACACTCCAATTTAAAAATGCGCCAACCTTTGCCACCATCCCATTTAACATATGACTATCTGCTAGGAATAAAACTAATATTTCCATCAAAACAATGTCCACCACAATTTTAGCAAGAGTTGGGGTGGTCACCCATATACAATATAGTCCATATAAAATTAAAATCAAACTGGATTGTTATTCCTTCAACCATTAAAGAAGCATATCACATTTTGCAAGAGGTAATCAAGACCACATTCTTTCCTATTTTAACCATCTTTCCCAGAATTTCTTATCATAAGCATTTTAACCACTATTTGAAGTGAATAAGCTATAGAATATGTGTCGCAACCAACACATAGGAAACAAAATATAAGTGTCCCTTCTCCGTCATAGTGTCATAAGTCAAACAAGGGGTCCCACCTACTAGTATATTATTAATATAATTAAATAATAAAGCTTGGCAATCATTTGAGAGCATGGTATCCAACGTTGTGCTTTTAAGCGTCAACAAACTGTTGTGTGTACTTCTTGAACCCAAAAGACATATGTTAATTTTGAATTCATCGGAATGGTTCTAGGCATTTCATGTACTCTCCTATTATTTCTTTCGACAACTCCATTTTGTTGAGGTGTCCTGGTTGTCGATAACTACCTTTTTTTTCCATGCTCACTGCAGAAGTCCATAAACTCCTTTGATGTAAATTCTCCTCCGTTGTATGATCTTAAACACTTGATTTGCAAATTTGTTTCAGTTTCAACCATTTCCTTATATATATTGAAGTTTTCAATTGCTTTTGACTTCTTCCTGAGAAAAAAGACTACATTCATTCTTGTATAATCATCAACCAGTAGCATAAAGTACTTCTCACCTTTCAATCTTTTTTTTCTAGTCAGTCCAACTAGATCAATATGCACAATTTCAAGCAGCTTTGTTGCAGAGTACTCCTTTGACTTGAACTTTTTCTTGGTTTGTTTTCCATGTATACAATGATTGCATAGAATGTTTTTTGGCTTCGAGATCTCAGGCATTTATCTTACTGCTTCCTTGTTGTTGACTTTGACAAGATTGTCAAAATTTATGTGACCCATTCTTCTGTGCCATAGCCAACTATCATCATCATTTCCTAAACAACATCTAGTTTTCTTTCCTATTTCATTTAGAACATATATGTTGCTTGGAGTTATTACAAGTGTAGCTACCAACTTGCTTGATTCGGATTTCCTTATATCGCACTTCTTTGAATCAAACACAAGTCTATGTCCTTGATCACGCATTTAACTTACACTTAACAAATTGTGTTTCATGTCTTCGACTAGTAAAACATTTTTTATCGTGGAATCCTTACTTCCGAGCTTGATTGTACCCTTTCCAATAATCCTAACTGAGTTTTCATTTCCAAATGAAACCGATCCATCTCTTTACTTCTTGAATGTCAGAAACTTGTCTTTATCACCAGTGATATGCTTGGAGCGTCCACTATCAATATATCATCCATGTTTCTTGTGGTTAAATTGCAAAGCAAGATTTCATTCTTTGTTATTGAATTGATCATGCTTTCTTATCCATATCCTTTGTGGTTCTTGCTTATGACTATTGATATTTTTATTTGGTTCCTTTAGAGGAACAATGACTCTGCAATCTCTAGCTATATGTCCAAATTTTTTTCACTTGTAACATTCTACCTCATCACTTAATGATCCAAATCTGTTGTAGCTTATACCCTGTTCTTCATGAGATCTTCCTTGATAACTATTTCTTGTATAACCCTCATCATTGCTTTTTTTCTTGGGATTGGATCTACAATTTACAGCTTTTAGCCAAATATTATATGATCAATAACATGAACCAAGAAAAATAGTTTGATACCTGGGAGTGGAAGATCTTTTTAATGGTGTCATTCCTCTTAATCATTCTTCTTATTGGGGTATTTTTGTAGCCGGTTGTTGTTGATATTGACTTATGAATATTCTAGGTGGTGCAATGTCTTTGTAATCTTCCCCTTGAGCTTTCATGTCTTCTTCCTTTGAGGGACCTCTAACATCTTCTGCATAGCTTCTTGGATTTGTTTCTTGCTCTGTCATTTTGGAGCTTGACCCTTTCTCTGTCTGCGTCTGATTGTATCCCAATCTGGATCTGTCATAGAAATTTTTTTTATTGTTAATGATATTATAAAATATCTTGGTACTATTTTGTTGCATATCCTTCTTCTGGAGATCTTTCTTTAGAGTTACTACCTCTGCCTCCAAGTGTTCAATGGTTATGTCTTTTTCTTCTAACTTCTCTTTGAGTGTTTCTTTTATTCTCTTGTCTTCTTTTGCTTGGAGTTTCAACTATGTAATTATCTTCTCTAATTCTTCAGAGTTGGAATTCTGAGAATTTTCTTTCTTCTTTAGTTCTAACTCGAGTGAATTTTTTTTCTTTGTTTCCCTTTTCATTACTTCTATGGAACTTAACAGTTCCTCTATGTAATAAAATTTAGCCTCTTCATATTCTTCTTCAGATCCTTCATCGTCGGATTCTTTTATTTCCATGAATAATACCCTTTATGTATCATTTTCGTTGACTTCGTATTCGTCTAATGAAGAACTGTCTTCCTTGGTGCAAAGGCTTTTCTTGAAAAACTTATTTTTGTTTCTTCTACCCTTTTGAATTTTATTTTTAGGGTTGTCTTCTTTTGCATTTATTTTCCTTTTCTTATAAGGACATTTATTGGAAAAATGACCAACACCATCACAATTGAAACAAATCAATGGAAGCTTACCTTTGTATTTGTCGGTTCCCTATTTCAATATTTTGATGAAATTAGATATTTCTTCATCTTCCTCTGAATCATCATTGAAGCTAC
>SNQJ01S0058692.1:6456-23521 GCA_010110895.2 Picea sitchensis
CTACTCTAAAAGTCTTAGCTCGTAGATTTATATTTTCAAGTTGGAGTTTAAATTTCTTGATATGCAATAGGCTGTAACTAAACTCCTTAGTACAAATCTGTTATATGGTTTATCTAATGTATTTTCCAAACCTGTAAACAAAATAAAATTAGACATTACACCCTATTTTAATTATCTAATACAAGAGGTATATTACACTATAAGCATGTTTAAAGCAATTTCTTAAACACGTACAACCACCCCTTTATAATGTTTCTTCTTATCCTTTCCGAGGTACTTGTCGTCATGAAACTCAACCCCAAAGTGTTGTTTTGTGATCTAGATTATTTAAAGAAGAAATTATTATTATTATTATTATTTGTCAATCGTGGCACATATCAAGAGTTGGCCTTACAGCTTCACGAACAATGACAAATGCCTAAAATAGTATATTATCCAATGTTTCTCCATAGCTAAGACATCAATGATATTTATATGTGTGTGTGTGTGTTTTTTTTTATAAGGTTAGGAGGCTCTTATCTCCTGTGTGTGTAGAACTTCAAATAATCCAGCAATATTCGCACACAGGGTTTATATATAAATTTTTATTTTGGTATGATTTCCTTCTTCTTTTTTTATTCCTTATAATAAAGGAAAAGTAGAAAATGAGGAATAGGTACATATACTCTTGGAATAAGAGATAACACCATCTACTTGGGAGATTATTGCTCAAATTATCATGTCATTAGAATTTGTGGCCAAAATTTCTATGCTCTAAATTTTTGAAAATGCTTAAATATTTCCAAAATAATAACTTAATCAGGTTTAAAGAGTATTTCCATAGTTATTTCTATCTCTACATTGGGAATCCATAGTTATTTCTATTTCTACATTGGGAATGCCCATAGACTCTAAGAGTTAGAACCATACCATAATTACAGCAATCATCCATTGCACGTTACAATTAACTATTTATTTAAATGTTACACATTAACAACTTTGTTTTAGCAATTATTTAATTGAATGCTTATTGAATATGCAAATTATATTGCATACAAATATCTAGAAGCATTAAATACTTTCTTTGACTTTTTGATGATGGTGGGTGTGATGAATTAAATGAGCATAACACTCCACCATGCTCATATAATTCATCACACCCACCATCTATCAAATAACATTTATTATCTAGCATGAGAACAAAGACTTTTATTTCATTTTTTATTTTACCCAAGTCACTATATTTAGTTTTATTTTTAATACGCTTCAAAATATCTAGATAAGGAGGTTGATGGATAATAATGAGGGTGGTTGAGGACACTTGGGAAGTGTGTATGGAAACCTGATAAATAGGGAGGATGGAGAGGCTCGAGGGGGGAGGAGGTTGTGAAATTCTCGAAGGTATACCCCAGGATAGTTTTCTGAGCATTTGTGTGTTTGTCGCTCTTGGAGTCACTGCACAGAGGCCAAGAAACCCTAGTGCTGTTTCTGGAGTTAGGGAAGTCGGCCAGGGTCTCTAGTTGAAGGTGGAGATTCCGCGAGCTCACTCAAGTGTTGAAAAGAATACTTGAAGTTTCGTGACTACATTACAATTGATGAGTTTCTACAAACTAAGGAAGAGGTATTTTTCAAGGATATTTTGTTATTGATATTTTGGGTATACTTCACGCTTGCTCTTAAATCCTAAAGTTAGCTCACTTATTTCATCATGTTATTAGATTTATCATTGAGAAGATGTAGAAGAAATGTGTGTAAATAAAAATCAATGAAATAATGCTAAAACAAAGTTGTTAACGTGTAAGTATTTAAATAAATAGTTAATTTATTAGCATCCTATGGATGGTGCTACACCCAGATAAGTACCGCCAACAACCATGGCACAACAACCTAAATAGAACAAGGACTCAAGACAAATCCAACGCCGCTAGAGCCTGAATAGTCGACGAGAAGATCAAAGACTACACCCCCAAGCCAATAAGTTGGTTTCACAAGGTGACCTTGCATCGATTTAAAATTTCTAACCAACAACCACCGCCAATAACCAAAACCATTGCTACAAGAAGTCGGAGTGCGATGACATGAACTACTATAAGTTTACTCTTAACAAAAGTGGTCATAAGGTGGCCCAATGTGAACTATTAATTCTAACAAAGGTAAAGTCAGAAAACACACTATGCTATCCCTAACCATGTCAGAAAAAAAACGTTTTCCAAGGTACAAAACCCGGTAAAGTCAGAAAACACACTATGCTATCCCTAACCATGTCAGAAAAAAAACGTTTTCCAAGGTACAAAACCCAATCGTTATCCATTAACTCTTATCAGATCACAGACATATCATCGATGTCCAACATGTAAAAGAAGATTGTCTATCTCACAAGATGAGTTAACACAAAAGTTGAGTTACACAAGATAAGGCTGAGCGATGGTATCCCGCTAAAATATTGTTATCTTAAATATATATGGCTAGATATGTTGTTATATGAATAAAGGACTAAGTTAACATGAGATCACTGCACAATAATACAGGGTAACTCTAAATAGTAATATCACATTATACCTAATCATCGAATCAGCCATACATTATAAAAATCAAGCTATACATTACAAAAATCGTTGAATCAAAGCTATGCACCAAGAGGTTCCAGAGTAATTAAAACTCCATCAATGTACAGGAAAATGGCAGAGTGGTTAATGACAAGGCTGGCAGGTAAAACAAATGTGAAACGCTGTCACCATTATCGGTATAACAACAATCGTTAAGTGAAAATCGCTTAAGGGATGGCCGGGTAAATCGATGTCCAAGAGGTAAAAACGCAGGGTAAAATAAATCGTTGTCATATAAACAAATATAATATACCAGCTGTCAGATAAATGATAACACCATTATCGTTATAGTAAAAAAAATTGCTATCAACGGATTATGCAAGGGAACGTTGACTGTCCAACCAGGAAATACACATAAAGGAATACACAGAGGGGAAACGTTGACCATCAGTAATGTATAATTATATCCCTACGCTTTCTTGCGGCAAATACACAGCCGAAGAGTGAAGATTCATTGTCTATTTGGCAGTCATACAATACAATTCCTTTACCCTACCCACACGCAGTCAAACGCAGCAATCCTCGCTGTCACTCCCAGTGTCAAGCAATTATTTCGTGCTCTGAGAACGCGGTCATAAAATCATAAAATAAAATAAAAATTGAAAAGGGTTTTGTTATTAGATCGTTGGTCTATAATCGTTGTTCCTCTTTTTAAAAGGTTTAACAAATATAAAGGAAATTGATGGGAAATGAAAGCAACCGCTCTCAAAACGTATGTAAACTCAGTCATAGGTAATGAGTAAAACGTAGTGGGGGTGAGCGTTGTCAAGTGAAGGGATGTCACAATGTAGAGCATTCTTCGGGCCATAGTAGCTGAGGCGGCTGTCAAAACGTAAATAAAATGCGTCCGAGGGTAAAATGCAATACAATATCCAATCAATACATGATCAGTTCCCAATAGAGTCTCACTACAAGTTAAAACACATTCTCATTAAAACTCAGTCGTTGAGTTAGTGAAAGTAAGGCTGAGTGAAAGTGTCAAAACTAGGTGACACATGGCATCCTATGGTGTTGCCACATCACCATATTGATGTTAAAATGAAATGTTTGACCTTCTGATCCTGCCACGTGTGTTGTACGGATGATGATATCATCTGTATAGATGTTGATGTCAACAATATAGATGTTGACTCATCCCCTGTTGACTGGGTTAGGTTGACCAAACTTTAACCGCGAATATCTTTCAATCCATAACTTTGTTTGACGAGTTGTTTGCACGGTTAGAAATATTGCGATGCGCTCTTCGCGATAATGTCTTTTTCACTGAGTTTTGGGAACTTTGAATTTTTTCTCTTTCTCTGTCTGCTAAGGCCATTCTGAGTATCATGAGTTGCCTTTGCGAGTTCTGAGTTGTTCTTAGCCTTCTCTAGATCCTTTTTGGATCACGCCTTCCCACTGAGAGCTTTTTGGACCACCAAAATCTTTCATCAATCAACAGGTAAGTGAGGGAAGAGTCCCCTCACTTTGTCCTTATCAATCCACTTTGCCTTGCTTGGATGTGTGTCCTTTAAGCCTACTTGAAGATAATCAACATCACCCCTGCGTCAAGTCCTTGTCCTTCTGTCTAAGATGATATATTCCTGTAACTCATCCAAGTAATCATGTGAAAACTGATCAACTGAAGGTATTGAAACTTCCTCATCTTGATCCATGATCATGGGAGGCTAAAAAAGTTTCAAGTTCTCTATGTTCACAACTGAGTAAATTTGCATATAAGGTGGAAGATCTAGAATAAAATCATTGGTACCACTTTTCTCCAAGATAGTGAAGGGTCCATAACGAATGGGATCTGAGTTTCTTGCCTTCACCCTTCAATATCTCCTTATTGATGTGAATCCATACTCAGTCTCCAACCTGGAATTGATGATAAACCATGTGCTTGTCATGCCGAGCTTTATATTGTGCTTGAATTTTCTACAACTATTCCTTGACTACCTGGTGCACCTATTAGATCCTCTGGATGAACTTGTGGACTCTGTCCTCTGTCCATTCTTCATTCACATCGACATCTCTCCCATACATCAAGTCCAAAGGAACCTTGGGTAGGTACCCAAAACATGTCTCAAAAAGTGAACTCTGAGTGGAGGAATGTAAAGATCGGTTATAAGCATGTTGTACATAGGGTATTTGTTCATCCCATAACTTGGGATGCTTGTTGCAGTAGCTTCGAAGCAAAAGTACCATTGTTTTGTTTACCACCTCTATCTGTCCATCGGTCTGTGGATGGAAAGTAGTGCTCCTATTCAATTTGATGTCCATTATTCTCCACAAGCTAGTCCAAAATTCTCCAAGGAATCAAGTATCTCGATCTGAGACAATGGATGTGGGTAACCCAAAGTGAACCCAAACATATTGAAATAAGAGATTAACAGCCTTCTCAGCAATGATCTTCTTTTTACATGGCATCAAGATACACATCTTGTTGAACCTATCCACTACAACATACAAATAGTCATGTACCCCTTTGGTCATTGGTAAACCCCCTACAAAATCCATGGAGATACTTTCCCATGGATGGGATGGAACATGAAGTGGTGAGTATAGCCCCAATTTTCTATTAGTGGACTTACAAGTAGAACACATCACACACCCCTTTACATATTTAGCTACAATTGCTTTCATTTGAGGCCAGCAACAAAACCTACCCAAAAATGAGCCATATTTTTTCCTACCCAAAAATGTCCAGACACAAGAGAAGTATGAGCTTATTGTATTCCATGGACTTGTTCACTTGTAGGAATACATAGATTTCCAAGATGGTAGATTAGTTTTCCCTGCAAACAATAGTTCTCTACTTGTGCACCATGGGTTAGCTTCTCATGTACTTCTTTAAAATCTTCAATGATGGCATATTGTTCTACATATTTATCACGAGATAAATAAGTATTCTTCAAAATAATAGAAGCAACAATAGGAGGTCTAGAAATCATATCGACTACCTTGTTACTTGTACCATTTTTGTACTTGATTACCAAATGAATTTTTTGTAGAAAACCCATCTATCTGTAGTGTCGATATTGTTTCAATTTGGTATGTTCTTGGAGATACTGTAAGGGTTGATGATTTGTATGTATGATTGTTTCCTTCCCTAACAAGTAGTGCTTTCATTTCTTTATGCTTTCAACTAATACATACAACTCTTTATCATATGTACGATAGTTAACAACAACTTGGTTAAAAGTTTCAGAGTGGTAACATATAGGCTTACGATATTGCATCAATACTGCACCCATGGCGTATCCGTCGGCATATGTCTCAATCTTAAAAGGCTATTGAAGATTCGGCAATGATAATACTGGTGCGGTATTGATCTTCTCCTTCAAAGTGTCGAAATCTTTTTGTTTCTTTCCTTCCCAGTGAAAAGTGTTCTTCACACTGGTTAAGGCATGCAAAGGAGTTGCTATAAAGGAGAAGTTTGAAATGAACCTCCTCCAATACTGGACTGCACCTAAGAAGCTTCAGACTTCGGTTACACTTTTTGGCTCAAGCCAATTTACAATTACATCAATTTTGGAAGGATCAATTTTTAATTATCCTGTTTCTACAATATGACCTAAGTACACAAGTGTAGTCTTTCCAAATTCACATTTAGACAATTTTACATACAAATTTTCCCTTTGCAAAGTATCCAATACTTGCTTTACATGCTTCACATGTTCATCCCAAGTCCCTCTAAAAATAAGAATGTCGTCTAAATACACAATCACAAACTCATCTAGGAAAGGCCTGAATACATCATTCATCACACACATGAAAGTTGTTGGAGCATTACAAAGCCCAAACGACATAACTAACCACTCAAACAATCCTTGTTTGGTTTTAAAGGCATTTTTCCATACATCCTGTTCTGCGACCCTGATTTGATGGTATCCATTGTGCAAATCCAACTTAGTGAAATAAACAACAGTCTTCAAATGATCAAGTAAATCATCTATATGAGAAAGAGGGTATCGATTTTTCACCGTGATTTTATTTCAATCCCGGTAATTGACACATATTCGCCATGTTCCATATTTATTTGGCACCATCACGATCGGAGAAGTATAAGGAGATGAACTGGGCCTGATGACCCCTTGATCCAATAAGCCTTGTACCTACTTCTTGATCTCTGTCATCTCCACAACTGACATCCTGTACATGCCCACATTAGGAAGAGGAGAATCCTACTGAAGATGTCTCTCATGTTGGATTTCCCTCTTAGGAGGTAATCCATCTGGTTCCTAAAAAATATCAATTAATTTTTTTTTATGAGAAGGATCACATCCTTGGAAAGCGTCGGATGTCTTGACATCTTTCTCTCTTACGACCATGAGTACATATCTCTTATTAGTGTTTATGAGTCTTTTCATTTTCTCTTCACTAACAAGCGTTGTATTTACCCTCGTGTTGTGATCTCTAACAATATATTCCACTCCCCCCTTTGTAAGGTGGTATTTATTCTCATGATGAAAGAAGATTGTTTTTCTATCATAAATATAAGGACTTCCCAACACTATGTCACATATATCAAGTGGTACAACATTCAAATCCACTTCATCAATCAACTTTGAAGCAATAGCAAATATGACCCTACATTGTTTGGTGACATTAAGTTTTTCTTTATCACATACCCAACCAAGAGGATAAGTCTTCAGATGTGGTTCTGTTTCAAGATCCATCTTCTTGAAAAGTGCTTCAGATATTAAGTTTACTTGGGAACCCAGATCAAATAATGTATCTATTTTAGTGTGTTTAGATACAACTCTTATGTGAAATAATTCATTCCTCTTTTGTTCATCATCATGAGATTCATTATTGGAACTTGAACTAGAATGAAGGGAATCTTTACCTTGTACTCCAACCGTTGTGATATTTCCTTCATCTCCTGAATCGTAACGAATATCTTGTTGCACTGTAGCAATGGTTTTTGTCTTCCCCTTTCCACCGAACTGTTTCGGTCTCTTCTCTGGATGCAGTTTCCAACAGTGTTCTTCATCGTTACCTCTTTTCTTGCAATGAGTGCAATATTGATTTCCTCTTTCTCTCGTCACTGTGGCGGTCTTATTGTCCTTCCTTTTAAACTTCTTGAAAGGTTTATGTGGGATATTGGAAGGTTTCTTCGTGGGATCTTCTTGAACATGTTTTCCCATGTTCTCAAGATGAGTGGTTTGCACACAAACTTCGTCAAGACTAGTGGGGTTAAACAAGAGCAAAGTATGAAGAATATAATTGTGAAGTGCACCAATATACTTCATTAAAGTTTCATAAGAATCCAAAGGAATGTTTCATGTAAGAGATTTCTTCCTAAATTCTTCTGTGAAACTTTGTACAGTTTGACCTTTACTTTTCCTTAAAGTTTTCCATTCCATCATTGCTTTATGTAAATAACCTAATGAATAAAATTGATTCCTTATCACTGATTTAAATTCTGACCATGAGGAAAGAAGATTACCACACCTACTTCTATCCTGAAGCTTTCTCTCCCACCATACGAGAGCGGTGCCTTCCAACCAAAGAGAATCAAGTTGCACTTTAACTTCCACTTCATCAATATGTTGAACACAACAATATACTTCAACTTGTTGGATCCAATTATCTATCTTTTTAGGATTAGCATCTCCATTAAACATAGGTAAAGCAAATTTTACATCAACATTTAATAATGGTTTCTTAAAAGAAGCTTTATGGCTAGAATGATGAGAATGATAAGAATTCTCAGAGGAAGAAGAACTAGAACTTGAAGGTGAAGATGGAGGCTCAGGAGGATCTCCTCCAACCCCTTGGTTTACCAAAGCATCATCATCAACATGTGCTTCATCTTTCTTCCCTTTCTTCTTCATCCTCTTCTCATAATCTCCATACATTTGTTCGACCATTTCTGACATGGGATAAAAGACCAAATGAAAGTTTTTCTCCTGTTCATCACGCTTGTCTTCTTCTGCCATTTTCTTCCTTTGGGATGCACGACTAAATTCAGGATTGAAAATATTAAGAGTTTCTTCACCCTGCTTATGCTTGGCCCTAGTCAGCATTCACACTCAACAATTCAATTCAAAGACGAATACTCTGATACCAACATGATTCGAGATCTTTTCATGGAGTGACTTATAAAGAATTGCAATAAATGAAAATAAATTAAAGTGCACCATTAAAGAAGGAAAAACTCAATAATGAAGAGACATAAGCATCAAATCTGAACACAAAAACTTGATAATGGAGTTCGTCCCTAGTGGACTACGTCTTCGGGTCCTGCTCTCAAATGGGTAGGCTATTTCATTAACTTAGCAAAAGAATTTGGCAAAATACATAAGTATACCTCATTCTAAAATCAAGCTGCAGAAATAATGCTCAGATCATAAAAGCAGACAACACCACTCAATTTGTGGCATCGAATTACCCAAAAATGACTGTCTCCACGCCTCGATCTAACTCTGTCACTCTCAGGCCCAAGAAGAAATTTGTCTCGGTTTTCGTGCTCATCTACAACCTGCAATTAATGAATGGACTACATATAAATGCATGCCCAAGGTCGTACCATACATGCACCTTCCTCTCAGGGCTGGGCAGACTCAACATGTAAGTAATTTTCGCGGGCATTGATACCAACATAGGCCATTGACCTGTTGTTTTGGGCATTAATATAAAGGCATTGTATGGGGAGGAGGTCTCGGGGTCAAACAAGCGGGCCTCCCCTTTTCGGGTTTATTTTGTTGTTATATAAATTAATATAATAAGTGGCCCCACCAAAATTGGCAATGGCACTATCCAGTATCCCAATGGTTATATCACAGCCAAGTTTGGCGTAGTCTGCCAAATTTGGCGGACCCGCCAAACTTTTTAAATTTTTTCAAAATTTTCTCATGGGCTATCATTGTTCTTTTTCTACCTGCCACATGGCAACCCGTAATTGGGCCACGTGGAAGCCTCCCACTGGGTCACGTCGTCCTCTTCCATGTCAGTGGCACATCATCACGCCACGTCACCGTGCCACATCATCATTCTATGTCAGCGTACAAACTGTATGGACTGCCACATGGCACGATCCTATTGGTCCACAGATCGACCCGAGAGTTCCAAAACTGGGTGACATGTGGCAGCCTCTGGTGCTACCACGTCACCATGATGACATCATGTTGATGTCAGCATGACACATGTCACCTTATTCTCCTTCCACGTGTGTTGTACTGATGATGATGTCAGCAATACAGATGTTGACTTATCCCCTGCTGACTGGGTTAGGTTGACCAAACTTTGATTGCAAATATATTTCAATCCATAACTCCGTTTGACGAGACGTTTACGCCTTTAAAAATCTTGTGACGCGCTCTTCACGATAATGTCATTTTCATTGAGTTTTGAGAACTTTTAATTTTTTCTCTTTCTCTATCTGTTGAGGCCATTCTAAGCATCATGAGTTGCCTCTGTGAGTTCTGAGTTGTTCTTAGCCTTCTTTGGATAATTTTTGGATCACATACATGTCATGATTTTTGGTTTGATGGGTAATTATTTTGATCTAACAATTTATCCCTTTTAGTAATGCTCAAAGTTGAAAAACTCTAAGAGTTTTAATTCAAACATTTTGAGGAATACATTTGGTATCAATGAATAAATTTGGTTTGATAGGTAATTATTTCGATCTAACAATTTATCCCTTTTAGTAATTCTCAAAGTTGAAAAAATCTAATTCAAACATTTTGGAGAATACATTTGGTATTAATGAATATTGCATAAGCATTGTTCCCCAAATTTTAACTCACATTATGAGTATGCATTGAATATCAAAGAGCATGTCTTGGTTACTACAACATGCATTTTAAATTGAGGCTAATTTTCCATAAAACTCATTGACTTGTCTAATTCAAATGGGTTAAGGGGAATTCACTAGTTTGAGTTGATTTAATTTTTTTAAATTTAACCCTATATGTTATTTTGGCATTGCTAACATTTTGTAGGAACTTCTATCTAGCCTCCAAGAGATTTGAGAAAAATAAGAGAGGCCTTAAGGAAACATTGGTTGTAGGTCAACCATAAGAGGTGATTGACATGCTAGAAGACCCTAAGGAAATAATACTAGTGAGTGAGGAAGATGTTGAAATAGTAGAAGAGAAAGAAGAGTGAAAAGAAAAACAAATTGCTAGAGGAGAAGAAAGAATAGTGGAAAATTATATATCCAATGATCAAATTTCTCAATTCATTGAATATACATTCAAAGTGTATAATGATTTGAACTTGGTGCAAAGAAAATTCTACAATATAGCACAACATTTACAAATCCTAGGGATGGACATAGATGAAATGAATATTGAAGCAAGTGGGATTCACAACCTTGGAAAAAAACTTGCAACATAACTTTGCATCAATTGAACTTGTTGAAATGGAGGATGGGGGCTCTCGTTTACAGATTTACCTTAAATAAAGAATGGAGGGAAATGGAGCTTGGAGTCAAATCTCAACCCATGTGATGACATTTACACCAAGAATGGTCAAGTAACCCTTCATAAGTGTTGGAGAAGGACACATGAAAAATCCTTGAAAAGTAGTGGTTAGGGGGACAAAACTCACTATTATTAAAGGTCTAGAGCCCATGTTTTGAATTAAGGACACGATGATCAACCCTACATCTAGTATGGATGAAATTTCTAAATTTTCTATTAGAGTTTTGGTCGCTAAGCATGTTTAAAGCTATATAGGGATTACAATAAGTAGATTTTGGAGGAAAATGAAAATTTATTGAACTTTAACACATGCATAATAACATGCATACTAGTGAAAGTGGAGCTCTTAGAAGGGTTAGTAGATGAAATAACCTTATGATGAATAAAATGTTTTGTCAATTTATTGACTATGCTTATTCCCTTTAGGTGCTCACATTGTCACATATACATGTATTTAGCAAGTGACTATAGACTCAAGTTTTTCAAGAACATTTGGAGGAAATAGGATACAAATCACCATTTCATTGAGAAGGATTTAGTTCACTCATTGTTGAAAGAAAAATAAATTACACTATAGAAGGATGTTAGTAGAAAGCCCTTAAAATTAAAAATTAAAAGATTAAAATGAGGGACTTTCAACTTATGAGAATTTTTAGTCTTCAATTTTAAATACACATATCTATATATATTACATTCCACATAAGAGAGAAAGAGAGAAAGGAAAGAAAGGAAAGAGAAACATATATATATATATATATATATATATATATAATTTCAATAGTCAAAATTTCAATTTCATTTCTTTAAGGTATTATAAGGATGTAATCAACTCTAATTTAGAAAATCAAAATTATCTCTCTGTTTTGACAAGTGTAAAGAACAAAATAAGTATTGTTAAGATACCAACAAATTCTCTCACTTTAGTAGTGAAACTGGGGGTTAGTTCCTAAAAGTTATGGGATGAAAAAGTGTGCCACTTTTGTGACACTAAGAAGGTTGAAGATGAAAAACACTTCTCTTAGACTCTCTAGCCTATACCCGATTAGGTCTCAATTTCAAAATTATAAAGAATTGCAAGTAATCCCTTACCCTCTTAAGGTCAGATAGACCAATTCTTTATATGTGTGAAATTGAAGAAATATCTAAAATTAAAAAAAAAAAAATGTAATTAAATTTTTAATTTTTATATATAAATTTAATATTTTTAACTTCTAAATTAAAATAGATGTGTTTCTCTTGGAACAGTGAACAACTTGTTTGATTTTTTGTATTATTTAAAACTGTTTCTACTTGGTTAAACACTAGTTTTCTAGTTTTCTTGAATAATGATGAAGAATCAATCTACAATAATAGATTGCAGCTAATAATAACTGTTCTCATTACTGATTGACAACTAAATTATGATAAATTTTTCTATAATCTCCCCTTAAAAAAACTTGAACCACATATTAACTTTATGTTAACATGTGATTCAACTATTATTATTATTTTTTAAAATTTAAAAAAAAAAACAACAACCACCACCCAAAAAAACAACTCCAAGGCTTCATCTACCCTTCTTTCCATTTCGTCAAGGAAGAAGATGATTCATCATCTTTCTCTCTACGAGTCTCATCATCGTGGGGCAACTTATTGAGATCAATCTCTATGTTGTCCCTCGGTAGGTGAATGGTATCAATCTCTATTCTACGAGTTTCATCATCGTCGGGCAACTTATTGAGATCAATCTCTTTGTTGTCCCTCGGTAGCTTAATAGTATCAATCTCGATGTTCTCCCTCTCATAAACAGATACCCAGTGAGTCGTGTTTAACACGTGAGACTCCTCGATGCCCATTGTAACTACATCATCGTTAAATTGTATCCATTTATCTTGGTCGTATTTGGATCCTAATATGAAGGCGCTAGTATGGCCTACAACTACTGGGTTCGCCGGATCAATTTCAACAGGGCCTTGGAAGTCAGCCACTGCAATGAGTCTGTATTTATAATCGTCAGGCCTGCGCCATAGAAAACAATCAAAACATGGATTTGGAATAGGCAGAACGATCTATTTCAGATTCATGGAAATTAATCTTACGTCATATTTGGGCTTTTGGATGCAAATTTACTGAGATCAAGGTATTTTTCAAATTCAATCTTGTTGCTCAGATGGTCGAGCTCACCACGATTTTGTCTTACTTCAGCAATCCATGAAACCACCAGAACACGAGGAGCTTTTTCGATGGAAATGTCTAACTTGCATTTATCACAGCACTTTGAAAGTGTATCGTTCCTGTTCTGTAACCCTAGGAATGGCAGGAGAGCCTCCAGTTTCAGCCACTTAGATCGGTCATACCCCAACTTTTGCAACCACTTACCGCTCAACTGTCGCAATCCGCAGACTTCATCGTTGGTCAGATTCAGAGGGAGCATTCCTTCTTTTTTCAGAGGATGAGAGAATTCGAGTCCACAGCTCGAGCAAGTTACTTTTGTTTGAAAACTCATCATAAAATCTTCCAGAAGCGGCCTAGTTTCTGAACCTTCTTGCACCTCTAATCCCTCGTTTTCTTTGTCTAGCAAATTCACAATTTTCAGTATAGTTAGGCCAGAATGGTTCTTCTCTAGACCATGATATAATTTATTCTGAAGCTCAGTAGGTGCCTCAGAGGGATCGGGCAGCGTTAATTGAAAATCAGGAGAGGCCATCGTGGAACATCTCTGAGCAAGAAAATTACATATTTGGTAGGTGATAAAATTCGAATCTGAGACTTGATCCAAGGGCTTCAGGTATCTCTCCCTTATGTTATCCATGGCTAACAAACATTGCAGAGCTACGTTTATGAAACATGTCTCACGAACGTTTTTAATTCCTCTGGGGATGAATGACCTCTGCGCCATTAATGGACCTCGATTTGAATCTCTAACTTCCCTCTCATCTTCTCTGATATCGAGTTTCTGTTTCCTAGCTTTTTCGTCCATCTTATCTTCTTCGATATCTAACTTCCGTTTCCTAGGGTTTGCGTCGTTAGGGTTTGCATCGTTCTCATTCTTTACAATTGCAGTTTGGTGGCCAGGACTAGTTTCTCGAGACTCGGGCTTTTCGATGCCTCTCACTTCCCAGTTTTCTTCAGCACTGGCTCCCAAATTTTCAGTGTTTTCCTCGGGAGGCGCTGGGCGATCTTCTGGTTGCGTCATTATGTGAGCTTGGAAAATACCTGATGAAATTGTAAGAGATGTATTTTAATTTATCAACATGAGGAAACAACCTGTGTAAGCGTGGAAACACTCGATTAAATAAACATATGAGAAATAACGTATGAATAGGATAAGGCCAGAAATAGAGGAATGATTTTCAATAGTACCGCCTGCCAACCGTTATAACGCTTCCTGCCTTTCATTTTTCATTGAAATGGTCACTAGTTTTTCAGTTACATAACATTTAGGCGGAAAGGGTACATCGAGATGGGTATATTTAATCATATTTTAATCATAAATTCCAATCTTATAGTTATCAAGTGAAGATGTTGGCATATTCTTGGTTGTCCTTCTAAATCAATGAATGAAATCTCATAAAACACACGATAAAAAATATCATATCATTTATAATATCTCACTTATATTAGACAAGCCATTAACTACATTAATATAAATATTTTGATTTTTTTCTTTTTCCAATTCTTTAATATACGATTTAACTCAGTTTGAGTAGGTTTAATACTTAAGAACGTGTATTTTTTCTTAAAAGAAGGGGTAGAGGGTAGGGTATGTATACCTTCTTAGACTTTAAAAGTCAAATCCAGAAAAAATCTCTTGTCCCACAAACAATAAAGTCTCATACACCAATTTGATATATGATTTAAAAGTGACCTTAAAATTAGATTATTATTATTACATTGATATGAATAATTTAGTTAATCATATATTATTTTTAAAGATATCAATTACTATTAAATTTAAATCAATCTCCAATGTTACTTTTATGATTTAGGTGAAAACAAACATACTATTTCGATTTGTTTTAAATACTTCTATACAAATGTCAATCTAAATGTCATTTGTAATTAAATATTGAAACTCCACACAAGATTCAATAAATTTTTAACTCAAATATCGTGTTTTTGACTTTATCTACAAATATTTCTTAACATCGTCTCAGCAACACAAAATGTCAATGATGACATATTTGTGTCGCAATCACTTTTCACACTTTATATAGTCTCATGCATTTTGTGTACACACATAATCACATTTTTATAAATAATCACCTTTTTATAAATAGTAAACCATACTAAAGGATAATCACATGGTACCAATCAACTCACATCCCTCCCATAAATTAAAATCATATTACATTCTACTACCTAGTTAAAATTTCAATTCCTTGGTTTCTTTTTTATGCTATTGCATTAATTTAAGACTCAAAATTGTCATTTAAATCTAGGAAAACAAAACACTTCAATCACGCAAACATTTTGTTTTACCTTATTTAACCATAGCGTATACTTTTGATTTGGTGATTGTGATACGATAATTTATCTCTTAACAACATTATTATCATTATTATTTTTTACAACGAATTTTTCTCTATATTTTTTTATATAGAGGTCCAATGTAATGATCTTCAATAGTGTTTTCATGCACATTTAGAACTTTCCATGAATTTATTAAGTTTGTTCTTGAGCATAATCTTTCTAATAGATCAATACCTTCAACATGTAGAATAAAACATGTTAGTCCGTTTATCGGTCAACGTAATAATCCCTTAAATCCTTAAATTACACCATGGATTAGCAATATTCATAAGATAATAATATTGTTTTCAACAAGAAACGAAACGAAACGAGAGAGGTCCAAAACTCTCTCTTTTTATTTTATGATGCTTGTACCCATTTTTAACAACACCTTTGTCTAAGAAATATCCTTGTGTTGAACATCTATGTAACAATTGGACTAACCTTGTATTAACTCCTTTCTTTCAGATTCTCTTTTCAATAACATGAATTGAAGAATGTAATGACTCATTACAATAAATACCATTGAACTCCTCATATATTAACATGTAGCCCATCAAATTATCTATTTGAACATTCTCAACATGACATGGTAGCGAACATTTAATGTGATTAACTAGTTTCTAACCATGAATTCAATATAGGTATTGTTTACTTCTGACAATGTGTCTGAACTATCTAATACACGAGGAAATCAAATATTTCCATTGAAAATTTTACTAAAAACATAACCAGGTTTGACATCACTATTATGCAAATGCTTATTATTAAGGTATTAAGGTAGGATATTCCCTCATATACTTTTAAACCATTGAAAACAAAATTACATTATGTTTAGAGATGAACATCTAATAATTTCTTTTAGCAATCCACAACAATAAATAATTATAATTTAGATATTATAATGTATCATTCACAAATTTTATATTATTCACAACTTCCACATTGTTCACAATTACTTTAAATACTATAATATAGTGCATAATGTGTGCCTGGTTCTAAACCATTCAATTTTTGAATCACATGTATCCATGACAAGAATTTCATGACATACATTCAATTAATATGTTATTAATGACAATGTTTTACCATCCCTTCTTATATAGTATCTAAAAATATTTTTGTGGAAGTTATGGGTTTAGTTATTTCTTGTACCATCCTTTATTGGGATGGTATGGATTTCTTTAAAGATGTGAAAGACCATTATATAGGTATAATCTCCACCCACCATAATTACTAGGGAAATTTAATCTAGTAGAACAAGATTAACCAAAACGATTTGGGGAAGTAATAAAACTACTAAAGATACTACTCTATATTCTTTAATTATAACGAAGAGTTGAGTGCAAACTAATGATAGTTTCTTTTGAAACATTAAATGCAATATAAATCTAAAAAAGTATAGACATCCTTTGAATTTCACACATATTTTAAGATATCTACAAAAAAATATTTCAAGCAACGAGATGAAATGTAAAAAAATGAATAACCTTAATGAATATATATTTTTTATTTACTGAAAATATTTATAACTATATCGGTTTTTTTTTTCTAGTGCTAAACTTTTTTTTTAAG
>SNQJ01S0058692.1:23543-43384 GCA_010110895.2 Picea sitchensis
AGATAGATATATAGATAGATAGATATAGTCAGTGAACCCAAAAATTAATATGTTAAGTGTCTATGGAACATTTGAAGGTCTTACCATAATGAAATAGAATTTTTATCTTTAAGCCTATAAGTGATATTAAATGCAAATGTGTTATTTTGAAATTCAATTTTCCCACAAGTTCTAAGTTTCCTCCTAGAGTTTGAATTTCACATGACAAAAACATGTGCACGTTCTAATGATATATAACATGTGCACATTTCAATGATATATAATGAATGCATGTTCTTGTTCACATTAAAATGCACCTCATGCACAATTTAATCCAATGCATAAAATACATTCAATGCAAAATAAAAATCCTTAATCTTGGTCTTGCACCTAATGCACAAAACAAGTGTGGAAATCTAGGGCAGAGTTGAAACATAAGTAGAATTTTTTCTCATGATTTCCAAGGCATTGAACAAAGGGATTAGTGTGCATACTAGAAGTATCTCTAAAGGTTGCCTAAAAATTCAAAATGTAAACATTATTGCATTTGGGGCCTTTAGGTGATCGCTACAAGGAGGCCATTACAAAAATAACATGTTAGAATATTATAAGAGAGCACAAGATATAGCTATATATTTATGTCTTTCAAAATTAATGAAGGTAAGCATATAAGGTTAAAGTCAGAGTTAATTAATAATATATACATGGCAGGAAATAACTATTCTTATGGATTTTCCAGGGACTAGCTTGATTTGCATGTTAATATAGAGATGCATTGAACAAACACATAAGAACTTCCAAGGATATCCTTGGTCTCTAAATGGGGATATTTTGGCACCACTTGGATGTTTTGAGAACTAGGTATGGTTCTCAAGGCCATAGACATGGTCATGGGAGGAAACTCGGGCCTTATTCCTTAAATGAGGCTTATAGGCATCCAAAGATAGAAATAACATTTCAAACCACCACACATGACCTCTTGATGGTATTTTAGTCAACCAGGAACAATAACCATGCCCTTAGACCCATTGCATGGTCCATGATCCTTAATAGAGAATTTTAGGACCTTTAAGTCCTTAGATTTTACTCATAAACAAACACATCCATGGTATATCAATCATGAGAGTTATTACCATATACCATTCATAGGTAAAATTTCCGTCTATAAGGTTTTTGTTATGGTTTAGGACCTTGTACGCGTCTAAGATGTAAAAAACATTATTGGTGCCTAAGTCCTTTGTTTTTTCATTGAAAAATCCCATGAGGTAATTAGACCCATCCATTCTACAAAAAAATGTAAAATTTGTGCATGTATAACACTTGTACGGTAATAGTTCCCTCTATAATGCATTCAAGGTAGTTTGGGGTTGTGTGCATGGTCCATGATCCCTAGAAGAAAATATTAGGGTCTGTGTCTCTAGGTTTTGGTCTTGAACCAGGGCCTAGATCACAAGACCTCTCAAACTCCTAACCATATCGTATATGAAAAAGGTTACATCTTCACATGAATTCAATAAATGTTTGTGGCCCTATGTATGGTCTATGAATTGTAGAAGGAACTATTATGGTCTATGTCCTTAGTTCATGTATGTAAATAGTGTCTTGGGACATAATACCTATTACCTCTTAGGATCTAAGTACCTATTTTTCATACTTAAAGCATGACCTAACCTACTTGACCCATCAATTTTATGCCAAACATAAAACTGTTCTTAGCTAAAACTTGTAGGCCAATAATTACCTTTATAGTGCCTTTATGCTAGTTTTGGTCCCTATGCATGTCCAGTGAGCCGTAGAAGCAATTAAATTTGAGCTTGAGTGCCTAGTTTTGCATCGAAAAAATAATAACTCTAGAGCCCATACTCATACATGGTCCACCAATCATGAGAATAATTCCTCTCACTTGCAAGATAAATATTCCATTTATATGTCCTTTTTGTGATGATTTGGAGTTATGTGCATGGCCCATTATCCCTAAAAGTAAATTTTAGATTCTAATTTGTCAAATTTTATCCTTGAACTATGAACTAGGAAATGAGACCCATCCATGTGAAGTCAAAATGGTTAGAATGTGTGCATCAAGTATCTAAATATTCTTTCCCTTACACCACTCAAAGATAAAGAGAGATAAGGAAAGTGTGAGATGCATTACTTGTTGAATAAACGCATCCAAGGTACCTCGAACATATTTGATGTTATTGGTACCATAAAAAAATTAATATCTCACTCAAGATGTACTAGTGCAAGGGAGTGAAGACACCCTCTGAATAACACAATGCATATCTAGTCATTGTCCAAGGGTAAATAAAAAATAGGTTTTTTTCTAGAAATATATATCTACAATGGTATTCTAGTAATCGAGGAACAATAATGATGCTTCAAGGGTCCTTCCATCGTCCATGATCTTTACTAGGAATCATTTGAAACTAAGTTCCTAGATCCTACTCCTAAACATACTAACCCATAGTACATAAATTTCCAAAGTTATGTCCATATACCATTCATAGATAAACAATTCCATGTATAGGGCCTTTGTGGTGGCTTCGGGCCTTGCGCATTCCCTGCAAGGTATAAAAAAAATTATTGGGGAATAAGTATTTGGTTTTTGCATTGAAAAATCCCATGAGGCTATAAGACCCATTCATTCTACACAAAATCTCAAAATTATGCATGCATACCACTTATAGGGAAATAACTCTTTATACAATGCATTTATGGTAGTCTTGGGCTATCTGCATGGGTCATGAACCCTAGAGGACATTGTTGCTTAAATTCAAACTCTGAAAGGATCTATCGAATCCATAAGCCTTCTTGAATTGCATTAATCATTGCTTGGTACTCTGCTTCTATTGAATAAATATAAATAGTATGTTGTTTCTTACAATCCCATGTGACAGCTCTAAAACCAAGGCTGAAAACATAGCTTTCAGTAGAATTTCGATCATGAGGGTCGTCCGCCCAATCCAAATCAGTGAAACCAACCAAAAAGGGAGTCCCCCATGAACTGTAATGTATCCCAAACTGAACTATACCCCAGACATACTGAAGTATCATTTTAGCTTCTTTCCAATGGATTTCATGGGGTGTTTGCATATATCAGGCAATAAGACCAACAATAAAGGAAATGTCACGATGGGTATGAGTCAAATATAAGAGGCTACCAACTAACTGACTGTACAATGTGGCATCAACTTCCGAAGAAGTATGAGTGGCAACAAGTTTGACTCCAGACTAGAAGGGAGAGTGATATGGTTTAGAATCATCCATGTGAAAGTGACAAAGAAGGTCACAAGCATACTTAGAATGGGAAAGAAATATTCCTTCCTTGTTTTGCAATACTTGGAGGCCAAGGAAATAACGCAAATATTCTAGGTATGTCATTTCAAATTTATTTTTAAGGCTAGATTTCAAAAGGGTTAAAATTTTAGGGTCACTACAAGTGAGAATAAGGTCATCAAAATAAAGAACAAGTATTATGAGACGACTTCCTACTTTTTTGGTATATACATTAGGATCAAAATTACATCTAGAAAATCTAGTGTCAAAAAGAAAGATGTCCATTTTTGGCATACCAAGCTCAAGGAGCTTACTTAAGACTATAAAGAGATTTCTTAAGGAGACAAACAAGGATGCAGACATTTTGGACATAGCCAGGAGGTTGTTCCATGTAGATTTATTCTTGAAAATCCCCATGCAAGAAGGGGGAATTTGTTAGAAATAAAGAGATGTGCTCGTTTTTCCATAGACAATATAGCAATATTGTCACCCAACCATATGTTGAAGCCACCCCCGAGCACATTAACCTTGATAGATAGAATAATTCCAGAAGAAAACCCTTAAGAAAATAGCCAAGCAAGGTTGGATATGTCTCTCCAAATCTAGTGTACCAAGCAGAGAGTCCAAACCATAACCAAGGAATAAAGTCCAAACCATAACTAAAGACCAAAATCCCAGTTACAGTAGTTGCAGTTGCACTCACTCTCCAAGCTTGTGCACTACTAGTCTTTATACAGTTGTGAGAGTGTGAATGACAAATGAGCTCTAGCTCCCTCTTATTTATAGTTCTCTTTGTCACTTGTCTAGGACGACTTCTTCTTTTAGAAGTTAACACTTAAATATTAATTATTTTACTGAGTCGACATGTATTCTAGGGTTTCTACACATCTTTTTAGGGTTTCTCTTTCTTCCCAAAATATTCTAGTTTCATGAAAGGTTACACTTAGAGGTTAATACCTCCCGCAGCTACCATAATATCAACACTCCCTCCTATCTAGGGAGGTATTAAAGGAAATAGTCTTGAGCACAAAAATATCATTCAACCGGTAGCATCATCATATCCACAGAGGTTATCTCATAATCACGTAGATCAAGTTACGAGCAACATCATCACTATTAGTATCATCTGATAGCATCAATTGCATCATCTATCAAAGACATACTCCATCTGAGTAATTGGGCATGATGTTGAATAAGTCACGCACTCCACAGAGTGATACAAGACCCATTCTTCTAATCCGAACATATGTCTTAAAAGAATAGTTGTTCCAATAAATGTTGAACCACACCATGGACTACAAAGACCATTATTCTAATACATACATATGTCCTATAAGAATGATTGTCTTGGACCATTTTTTAATTCCTCTAGGGATGAATGACCTCTGCGCCATTAATGGACCTCGATTTGAATCTCTAACTTCACTCTCATATTCTCTGATATCCACTTTCTGTTTCCTAGTGTTTTCGTCCATCTTATCTTCTTCAATATTTAACTTCTGTTTCCTAGGGTTTGCGTTGTTCTCATTCTTTACAATTTCAGTTTAGTTGCCAGGACTAGTTTCTCCAGATTCGGGATTTTCTATACCTCTCACTTCCCAGTTTTCTTCAGCACTGGCTCCCAAATTTTCAGTGTTGTCCTCGGGAGGCGCTGGGCAATCTTCTGGTTGCGTCAATTTGTGAGCTTGGAAACACCCGATTAAATTGTAAGAGATAGTATTTTAATTTATCAACATGAGGAAACAACCTGTGTAAGCGTGGAAACACTCGATTAAATAAATATATGAGAAATAACGTATGAATAGGAGAAGACCAAAAATAGAGGAATGATTTTCAATACTACCGCCTGCCAACCRTTATAACGCTTCCTGCCTTTCATTTCTCATTGAGATGGTCACTAGCTTCTTCATTTACATTATTATTATGTAGATATATGGCATTTCCAATGCTCATAAAGCAAAAGATAAAAAAATATCATACCATTTATAATATCTCACTTATATGAGACAAGCCATTAACTAATATATACACAATATAAAACTATTGTTATTCTTATAAAAGAGAAACTGAGATCTCTATTTAATCAGAGCTATCATATCTTCTTAATGTTTTACACTGCTTTTTTTTTATTCCAATTTTTTAATTTTTTATTATATATTTTAATTCAGTTTGAGTGGGTCTAATGGTTAAGAACATATATTTTTTATTAAGAGATTATAATTTTAAATTTAAAAGGGGGTAGGGTATGTATACCTCCTTAGACTTTAGTAATCAAATCACTACCCTAAAGGAATCCATTGTCCCACAAACAATGAAGTCTCATAAACCAATTTAATAAAAAACTTAGAAGTAACCTTAAAATTAGATTATTATTATTACATTGATATGAATAATTTGATTAATTATATATTATTTTTGAAAATGCCAATTACTATTACATTGAGTCAATCTCCAATATTACTTTCATGATTTAGGTTTCCGATTTGTTTTAAATGCTTCTATACAAATGTCAATCTAAATGTCATTTGTAATTAAATGTCAAAACTCCACACAAGATTCAATATTTGTTTAGCTCAAATATCATGTTTTTGAGTTTATCTACAAATGTTTCTTAACATTGCCTCAACAACACATAGTGACACTATAATGTTGATGATATCACATTTGTGTCGCAATCACTTCTCACACTTTGTATAATCTCATGCATTTTGTGTACACACATAATCACATTTTTATAAATAGTAAACCATACAAGAGGATAATCACATGGTACCAATGAACTCACATTTGTACCATAAATCAAAATGATATTACATTCTAATAATTGGTTAAAATTTCAACTTCTTGGTTGCTTTTTTATGCCATTGCATTAATTTAAGACTCAAAATTGTCATTTGAATCTAGGAAAACAAAACGTTTCAATCAAGGCAAACATTTTATTTTCCCTTATCTAACCATATCGCATACTTTTGCAAACATTTTGTTTTCCCTTATCTAACCATATCGCATACTTTTGATTTGGTGATTGTGCTATGATAATTTATCACTTAAAAACATTATTATTTTTTAGAATGAATTTTTCTCTATACTTTTTATGAAGGTCCAATGTAATGATACTCCTTAATGATCCTCCTCAATGGTGTTTTCCTACACGTTTAAAACTTTTCAAGAATTTATTAAAGTCATTATTATAGTTTGTTGTTGAGCATAATCATTTTAATAGATCAATACCTTCAACATGTAGAATAAAACATGTTAGTTCATTTATCGGCCAACGTACTAATCCCTTAAATCCCTAAATTACACCATGGATGAGCAATATTCATAAGATAATAATAGTTTTTTCGGAAACGAAACGAGAGAGGTCCAAAACTCTCTCTTTTAATTTTATGATGCTTGTACTCATTTTTAACAACACCTTTGTCTAAGAAATATCCTTGTGTTAAACATCTATGTAATCCTTTCTTTCAGATTCTCTTTTCAATAACAACTCGTTACAATAAATACCATTGAACTCCTCCTAATGTATTGACACGTAGCCCATCAAATTATCTATTTGAACATTCTCAACATTACATGGCAGCGAACATTCAATGTGATTAACTAGTTGCTAACCATGAATTCAATATAGGTATTGTTTACTTCTAACAATGTGTCTGAACTATCTAATACATGAGGAAATCAAATATTTCCATTGAAATTTTAACTAAAAACATACCCAGGTTTGACATCACTATTATGCAATTGCTTGTTATTAAGGTAGGATATTCTTTTAGATACTTTTAAACCATTGAAAAAAAAGTCTACATTGTGTTTAGAGATGAACATCTAATAAAAAAAATTAGCAATCCACAACAATAAATAGTTATAATTTAGATATTATAATGTATCATTCACAAATTTTACATTATTCGCAACTTCCACATTGTTCACATTTACTTTCAAAACTATAATACATTGCAGAATGTGTGCCTAGTTCTAAACCATTCAATTTTTGAATCATATGTATACATGACAAGAATTGCATGACCTGCATGTTGATTTTTAGACAACATCGGGAATACATTCTTCTATATATATATGACATAATATTTATAATACAACGTATAAATATACTTAGTAAATAAATAGTTACTTATTATCCAAGTGACACATCATTTCATGGATGGTCACCATATGTTCTATATATATGAAACTCTCATTATTGTAATAACATCAATTTAATATAAGCATTTTCTATTGTACTCGTGTCTCTATGCATGGTTATTCTTCTTGTGATCTTGGTTATTACTGTTGCTATTGTTCATGGTTTATGCTTCAGTTCAAGTAAATTTATAAAGTAACTGAATGTAATTGAACAACATTAAAATCCAACATGGTATCGAGAGAAGTGTTCTTGAAAGAAGACTATTTCACATGCATTGACCTTCTACAACAACTCATTGTGCCTTTCTTGCAATTTGTTGTTTTGTTGCAACTGCAACTCGGGTTAAATTTTATGCACTCTTCCAACAACCATGGTGAACCGTATTTTGGTGGAAGATAGGATTGATGGAACAACCAACTTCAATTCTTGGAAATCTATATTTCTCATCACTATAGAAGAGAGTGAACTAATGAAGAGCGTTGAAGAAGTTGTGCGAGAATCAGCTGATGATCTTGAAAAATCACAATGGAGGAAGAAGGATGCAAAAGCATGAAAAATCATCATCTATTCTATGAGAGACCATTTAATCCCTCACATCTCCAACTTGAAGATAGCTAAGTGGATGTACGATGCCTTGAAGAAGTTGTTTGAGAGTAACAATACCAATAGAGCACTTGTCTTGAGACACCAACTTCAAAATCTCAAGATGAAGAAAGATGACACCATTGCCACCTTCTTCATGAAAATTTAAGAGACAGTGGAGTTGAGTGCTATTGGTGAAATCATCTCTGATAGAGAAATTTTCACAATTACCCTTAATGGTCTTCAAGCCATTGGGATCCATTCATTCAGAGTATTAATGGGCGATCCAAATTGCCCAAGTTTGATCATTTATGGGAAAAATATACTCAAGAGGAGATCAAACTTGCAGCTAGAGGCATGTGATGTTCCCATCATGATGAAAATCAATCCCTTGCCACTCGTGCAAAGGAAAAGAAAAAGGAAAAATAAGAGGTTTGGAAAAACCTTTAAAAGGAAGGAAGTCAGCACCAACTTTTGAGCATAAAAATAAGGACATGTCAAAGGTTTGAGTGCTTGAGATGTGACAAGCGCTGGCCACTATGTGAAAAAATTGTCCTACATGGAAGAAAGTAAAACAACATGCTTCCACTTTGCTGTGTGTTGATTTAGAACCACCTCAGATGAAGTCAAGGAATGCAAGCATGAGCGATGAAGAGTTCTTCATTTCATCCCTCTCAAGTATATGGTTCCTACTAGTAATGATGTTTGGTTGATTGTGATTGGTGCTTCCGGACATATATTTGAATCTGAGAGAAGCACCTTACAGTCTAGTAGAGAAGAATATTGTTGCATGTTGTACTTGGTGATGATGCGAGATATATTGTGAAGGAGTTGGATCCAACTCCCTTCACAACTAGATTCTGGCACCCACTCCATTTGAGCAATGTATAATTTGTACCTGGGATGAGAAGGAACCTTGTCTCTATTTCATCCTTAGAGAACAAAGGCTACAAGGTTTCTTTCTCTTATGGAAAATTTCTTGCATGGAACAAGAACTATAGTATGGATTATGCCCAGGTGATTGGTGTTGGAGAGAGGGCAGTTATCTGATTGATTATTCGTCAGGTCAGGCCCTAATACATGATTCTATTGGTTTGAGTGAACTATGGCCTAGGAGACTTGCTCATTTACATTATAGAGCTCGTCCTACAGGAAAGATGGTGAGGCCTTCCAAGATCCATGTTGAACATGATGGCATTTGTAGAGGTTGTTCTCTTGGAAAGGATGCCAAGAGATCCTTTCCGAGCAACGACAGTAGATCCAAGGGGATTGGACTTGGTTCATACAGATTTATATGGACCCATGGCAGTTGCTTCCTTAAGTGGATACCTATACTATGTGATCTTCATTGTTGACCACTCTCGAACTTTGATTTACTTATTGAAGACCAAGAATGGAGTCCTTGATGAATTCACGAGTACAAAACACGATTAGAAAGCATTAGAAAGAAGATTAAAAGTGTTGAGATCGAGATGTGGAGGAGAATATATCTCTAAGTGTTTCAGTGATTTTTGCATTGAGGAAAGGATCAAGAGGGACTACATTGTTCCTTACAACCCTCAAAAAATGGGGTGCAAGAGGAAAATCATGTATCTATTATCGGCGGTCAAGGCAATATTAGATTCCATGATCAACATTGCACATGTTTTTGTGTGGGTAGAAGCATCCATGACTACAGTGCATGTTGAGCAGTCTCATAAGGCGTAAGAACATAACTCTCGAAGAAGGCTTCACTCCGGTGAAGCCTGAGGTTAGACACTTCATGATATTTAGGTGTCCATTATACATTCATATACCCAAAAAGAAAAGGACCAAGCTAAACCCTTAAGGAAAAAAAGGTACATTTGTAAGATGCAGTGGAGTCTTCAAAAGGTATACGGATCTACATCTGCAGTGGAGAGACAAATTGGTGAGAAGACATATTTACCTTTGAGGAGGAGAGTAGATTTCATGAGATCTGAAGGATCTCATGGATATTGATAGTGAAAAGAAGAAAGATGCGGTTCATTCTCCCCTCACCCTCCAACAGTTCAGGAGAAGTGATTTGAGCCTATGATCCCATTCATCCTGTACCTCACAGTTGATGTTTGAAGATATTGCAGTAGGTGGAAAGAGACCTACATGGGCTCGTCGAACTCTACAGAAAGAAGAAGGACATGCATCTCTCAATATACCTCAGAGATATTCATTCTATACCACAACTATGAACCACATCATTGATTATGAGCCTTCATGTTATAAGGAGGCATCTAACGTCAACCGGTATGGAGATGCCATGATGGAGGAATTATGGAGTCCATCATGAAGAATGATGTTGGATATTGTTGAGACACGAAAGGAAGTCTGTGACTTCCAAAGCGGTCTATAAGATCAAACATACATTTGACAAGAGCATTGAGAAGCGCGAGAGATGAAAGTTTTGTTGCTAGAGGATTTTCTCTGGTGGAGGGAATAGATTATGAGAGCATTTTCTCATATTTCTCGATACACTTCTATCCAGGTGATTATTATTTCCCTCACGACATCCATGGGTTGGAAACTAATCAAATGGATGTGAAGACATCCTTTCTCAATGGAGATATTGAGGAAGAAATATACATCGAGCAACCCGATGGTTTCAAGTCATACATGAGAAGGATTATCATGTGTGTAGGTTGAAGAAGAACCTATATGGACTCAAGAAGGCACCTCTACAGTATGTGAGTTGATGGACAACTGATGAGTTTGGGATTTAGAAAAATTGTTGTTGATCCCAACCTATACTACAAGGCTATTAGCAGTGAGGCCTTGATTTTGGTCCTCTACATTGATGATTTATTCCTCAACTTGGTATAGAGATCCTTATTATTGAATGAAGTATGTGTTGGCCTATGAGTTTGAGATGAAGGACCTTGGTATGATGCACTACTTCTTGGGACTAGAGGTGTGGCAAAGAACTATGAGATATTCCTAAGTCAGGGAAGTACACAATTGAGATATTGAAAAAAATTGGGAGGCTAAGCATAAAACCCATGGCTACACCAATGGTGATGAATCTGAAGAAACTATGTATGTCTTCTTTTTGATTTGATGAGATTGTCGACCCCGTACAAACAATTGAGTGGATCATTTATGTATTTGGTTAATACTAGACTTGATATTTTCTATGGAGTGAATGCACTTAGCCAATTTATGAGCCAGCCGAGACAGACAAACCTGATGGATTGTTGTGAAGAATGTGTTGAGATACCTACGAGGAACAATTGGACATGGTATGAGATATACTTCAGTATTGACATGATATGTGGAAATATCGACTCTAGTGGGGGAAGGGAACCGCGATGAAGCGGGGGAAGAGAACCTTCAGGTGTTGCTCACTTTGGGATACTGCCATGGTTTCCTAGTGTAGCGAGAAACAAACGATGGCCTTAGATGCTGTAGAAGTAGAGTACATTGCATTAAGTGTGGCCGTCCGTGAAGCAGTTATTAGTTGCAAGTTCCTTGCATATTTATTTGGACATATGCTAGATTCCACCATTATTCATTGTGATAGCCAGATATGTGAAGCTCTCTGATAATCTAGGGTTTCATGACAAATCGAAATACATTGAGATTAAGTACCATTACATCAAACGACATGGTGCGAGAGGAAGGAAGTATTAGTGCAATACCTTCCTACATATGGCGAGGTTGATGTTCTTACCGACACCCACCAAGATGAAGTTTGAAAAGTGCCAGGCAGAAAAACTTGTGTGGTAGAGAATGTCTCCCTCACTTAAAGGGAGTGTTAATGTTTGTATCTTCGAAACACATTCTCCATATAGTACTCCTCTGTGGCCAGAGGTGAATTAATTTGTGATGACACTTATTCGATAAGAGATAAGTGGGTTTTGGAACCTGTAATGTCCCATAATGAAGCACATGAGGACATGTCAAAGAAATTGACCGCTTGACGTCACACTATGGGGAGTTGACCTAGTGTTTCTAGAGGGATTATCCTCTAGAAGTCCACATGGGAAGTGCCATGTGTGACAAAACATTCTCTGGATCATACTCCTCTATGAATTGAGTTGAGGTTGATCTGTGGGGACACTTGATAGAGAGGGATAAGTGCATTTGGAGCTATAACCCAACATCCATGTAGGTCACATGAGGACATGTCAAGGGAGTTGACCCTTGACATCACACGTTATGGGAGTTGACCATAATGTTTCTAGAGGGTGTAGACTCTAGAATTCCACATGGAAGTGTCATGTGTGGAAAACCTTTACTCTTATGTGGTGTTTGTGTACTCTTGACAAAAGATTATTGTGTCCCTGAACAATAGTTGTGTACTACTATGGAGAAGATACTTCCCTAGCTAAGAGAGTGTTGATGTTTCAACATCGGGCATAACTTCTCTTAAATTGGGCTGCAGACCAAGGGAAATATGATTCACATTTATCATAAAAGGTACATGTGTGAGCTGTTGTGATCCTTCCTTGATCATGACAAGGAATATGGACTTAAGGTGCTTGAGATGTTTCAAGTGTCAGTTAGCATCATGCTTGGCATTCACTCATGAGAGTGTACCTATGGTGAACAACCTTGGTTGAGAATGTCTCCCCTTGTTGATAGGAGAGTGTTGATTTTTGGACAACATAGAATACATTTTCGGATATATATATATATATATATATATATATATATATATATATATATATATATATACACACACACACACACACACACAATATTTATATTACAATGTATAAATATACTTAGTAAATAAATAGTTACTTATTATGCAAGTGACACATCCTTTCATGGATGGTCACCATATATTCTATATATGAAACTCTCATCATTGTAATAACATCGATTTAATATAAGCATTTTCTATTGTACTAGTGTCTCGTGCATGTTTATTCTTCTTGCGATCTTGGTTATTACATTTGCTATTGTTCATAGTTTATGCTTCAGTTCAAATAGAATTTATAAAGTACATGAATGTGATTGAACAACATTAAAATCCAACACTGCTGAATGTGATTGAACAACATTAAAATCCAACACTGCATTCAATTAATATGTTATTAATGACAATGTTCTACCATCCTTTCTTATATAGTCTCTAAAAATATTTTTTGGAAGTTATGGGTTTAGTTATTTCTTGTATTATCCCTTATTGGGATGGTATGGATTTATTTAAATATGTGAAAGACCATTATATAGATATAAGATCTCCGCCCACCATAATTACTAGGGAAATTTAATCTAGTAGAATAAGATTAACCAAATCGGCTTTGGGAACTAATAAAACTACTAAAGATACTACTCTATATTCTTTAATTATAATGAAGAGTTGAGTCCAAGCTAATGATAGTTCCTTTTGAAACATTAGATGCAATATAAATCTAAAAAATTATAGACATCCTTTGACTTTCACAAATATTTTAAGATATCTACAAAAAATATTTCAAGCAACCAGATGAAATGTAAAAAAACGAATAACCTTTCTGAATATATAATTTGTATTTACTGAAAATATTCATAGCTATATCATTTTTTTTCTAGTGCTAACCTTTTTTTTTAAGAGTATAAGGTACTATGTTGGTGTAGTGTTTGAGTTACTAAATTATAGAATCAATATATATAAGTTGGTATACATGTAGAAGACAAGGAGTACAAGTGCAAGCCTTTTATTTTTATTTTTAAATATCTATCTATCTATCTATCTCTCTAAAGTCAATGAACCCAAAAATTAGTATGTTAAGTGTATATGGAACATTTGAAGGTCTTACCTTAATGAAAGAGGGTTTTTATCTTTAATCCTATAAGTGATACTAAATGAAAATGTGTTATTTTGAAATTAAATTTTCCCAAAGTTCTAAGTTCCCTCCTAGAGTTTGAATTTCACATGAAAAAAACATGTGCACGTTCTAATGATATATAACATGTGCACATTTCAATTATACATAATGAATGCATGTTCGTGTTCACATTAAAATGCACCTCATGCACAATTTAATCCAATGCACAAAATACATTCAATGCAAAATAAAAATCCTTAATCTAAGTATTACACCCAATGCACAAAACAAGTGTGGAAATCTAGGGCGGAGTTGAAACATAAGTAGAATTTTTTCTCATGATTGCCAAAGCCTTGAACAAAGGGATTAGTGTGCATACTAGAATTATATCTAAAGGTTGCCTAGAAAATCAAAATGTAAAAATTATTGCATTTGGGGCCTTTAGGTGATCGTTGTTGGGAGGCCATTACAAAAACAACATGTTAGAATATCATAAGAGAGCATAAGATATAGCTATATATTTATGTCTTTAAAAATTAATGAAGGTAAACATATACGGTTAAAGTTAGATTTAATTAATAATATATACATGGTAAGAAATAATTGTTCTTATGTATTTTCCAGAGACTAGTTTGATTTTCATGTTAATATAGAGATGCATTGAACAAACACATAAGAACTTCCAAGGATATCCTTGGTCTCCGAATGGGGATATTTGGGCACGATTTGGATATTTTGAGAACTAGGTATGGTTGTTAAGGCCATAGACATGGTCATGGGAGGAAACGTAGGCATTATACCTTAAATGAGGCTTATAGGCATCCAAAGATAGAAACAACATTTCAAACCACCACGCATGACCTCTTAATGGTATTTTAGTCAACCATGAACAATAACGATACCCTTAGACCCCTTGCATGGTCCATGATCCTTAATATGGAATTTTAGGACCTTTAAGTCCTTATCGTTTACTCATAAACACATTCATCCATGGTATATCAATCATCAAAGTTATTAACATATACCATTCATAGCTAAAATTTCCCTCTATAAGGTTTTTGTTATGGTTTAGGACCTTGTACGTGTCTAAGATGTAAAACACATTATTGGTGCCTAAGTCCTTTGTTTTTTGCATTGAAAAATCCCATGAGGTAATGAGACCCATCTATTCTACAAAAAATGTAAAATTTGTGCATGTATAACACTTGTACGGTAATAGTTCCCTCTATAATGCATTCAATGTAGTTTTGTGTTGAGTGCATGATCCATGATCCCTAGAAGAAAATATTAGGGTCTGTGTCTCTAGGTTTTGGTCCTAAACCATGGCCTAGATCACAAGACCTGTCAAACTCCTAACCATATCCTATATGAAAAAGGTTACATCTTCGCATGAATTCTATAAATGTTTGTGGCCCTATGTATGGTCTATGAATTGTAGAAGGAACTATTATGGTTTATGTCCTTAGTTCAAGTATGTAAACAGTGTCTTGGGACACAATACCTATTACCTCTTAGGATCTAAGTCCCTAGTTTTCATACTTAAAGCATGACCTAACCTACTTGACCCATCAATTTTATGCCAAACATAAAAATTGCTCTTAGCTAAAACTTGTAGGCCAATAATTACCTTTATACTGCCTTTATGCTAGTTCTGGTCCCTGTGCATGTCCAGTGAGCCGTAGAAGCAATTAAATTTGAGCTTAAGTGCCTAGTTTTGCATCGAAAAAATAATAACTCTAGATCCTGAACTCATACATGATCCACCAATCATGCGAACAATTCCTCTCACTTGCAATACAAATATTCCATTTATATGTCCTTTTTGTGATGATTTGGAGTTATGTGCATGGCCCATGATCCCTAAAAGTAAATTTTAGGGACTAATATGTCAAATTTTATCCTTGAACTATGCATTGGGCAATGGGACCCATCCATGGGAAGTCAAAATGGTTAGAATGTGTGCATCAAGTATCTAAATATACTTTCCCTTACACCACTCAAAGGTAAAGAGAGATAAGGAAAGTGTGAGATGCATTACTTGTTGAATAAACTCATCCAAGGTACCTCTAACATATTTGATGTTATTGGCACCATAAAAAAAATTAATATCTCACTCAAGATGTACTAGTGCAAGGGAGTGAAGACACCCTCCCTCTGAACAACACAATGCATATCTAGTCATTGTCCAAGGGTAAATAAACAGTAGGTTTTTTTCTAGAAATATATATCTACAATGGTATTCTAGTAATCGAGGAACAATAATGATGCTTCAGGGGTCCTTCCATCGTCCATGGTCCTTACTAGGAATCATTAGGAACTAAGTCCCTAGCTCCTACTCCTAAACATACTCACCCATAGTACATCAATTGCCAACGTTATGTCCATATACCATTCATAGATAAAAATTTCCATGTATAGGGCCTTTGTGGTGGATTCGGGCCTTACGCATTCTCTACAAGGTATAAAACAAATTGTTGGGGAATAAGTCTTTGGTTTTTGCATTGAAAAATCCCATGAGGCTATAAGACCCATTCATTCTACACAAAATGTCATAATTGTGCATGCATACCACTTATAGAAAAATAATTCTTTATACAATGCATTTATGGTAGTCTTGGGCTATGTGCATGAGCCATGAACCCTAGAGGATGTTGTTGCTTAAATTCAAACTCTGAAAGGATCTATCGAATCCATAAGCCTTCTTGAATTGCATTAATCATTGCTTGGTACTCTGCTTCTACTGAATAAATATAAATAGTATGTTGTTTCTTGCAATGCCATGTGACGGTTCTAGACCCAAGGACTGAAAACATAGCTTTCAGTAGAATTTCAATCATGAGGGTCGTCCACCCAATCCAAATCAGTGAAACCAACCAAATAAAGAGTCCCCCATGGACTGTAATGTATCCCAAACTAAACTATACCCCATACATACTAAAGTATCATTTTAGCTTATTTCCAATGGATTTCATGGGGTGTTTGCATATATCAGGAAACAAGACCAACAATAAAGGAAATGTCAGAATGGTTATGAGTCAAATATAAGAGGCTACTAACTAACTGACGATACAATGTGGCATCAACTTCTGAAGAAGTATGAGTGGCAACAATTTTGACTCCAAAATAGAAGGGAGAGTGATATGGTTTAGAATCATCCATGTGAAAGTGACGAAGAAGGTCACAAGCATACTTAGAATGGGAAATAAATATTCCTTCCTTGGTTTGCAATACTTGGAGCCCAAGGAAATAATGCAAATATTCTAAGTTTGTCATTTCAAATTTATTTTTGAGGCTAGATTTCACAAGGGTTAAAATTTTAGGGTCGCTACGAGTGAGGATAAGGTCATCAAAATAAAGAACAAGTATTATGAGACGACTTCCTACTTTTTTGGTATAGACATTAGGATCAAAATGGCATCTAGAAAATCCAGTGTCAAGAATAAAGTTGTCCATTTTTGGCATGCCAAGCTCGAGGAGCTTACTTAAGACTATAAAGAGATTTCTTAAGGAGACAAACAAGGATGCAGTCATTTTGTACATAGCAAGGAGGTTGTTCCATGTAGATTTATTCTTGAAAATCCCCATGCAAGAAGGGGAAATTTGTTAGAAATAAATAGATGTGCTCATTTTTCCATAGACAATATAGAAATATTGTCACCCAACCATATGTCGAAGCCACCCACGAGCACCTTAACCTTGATAGATAGAATAATTCCATAAGCGAACCCTTATAAAAAATAGCCAACCAAGGTAGCATACGTCTCTCCAAAGCTAGTGCACTAAGCAGAGAGTAAAAACCATAACCAAGGAAAAAAATCCAAACCATAACTAAAGACCAAAATCCCAGTTGCAATAGTTGCAACTGCACTCCCTCTCCAAACTTGTGCACTACTAGTCTTTATGCAGTTGTGAGAGTGTGATTGACAAATGAGCTCTAGATCCCTCTTATTTATAGTTCTCTTTGTCACTTGTCTAGGCCTACTTCTTCTTTTATAGGTTAACACTTAAATATTAATTATTTTATTGAGTCGACATGTATTCTAGGGTTTCTACACATATGTTTAGGTTTTGTCTTTCTTCCAGAAATATTCTAGTCTCATCAAAGGTTACACTTAGAGGTTAATACTTCCTGCAACTACCATAATATTGTAACACCCTATTTCCCCCAATTTGTAATTAATCATAAAATAGGAATTACCATGCTAATGCATGAGGACAATGTAAATGTATTATTGTTTGAGTTGTCAATGACTGACTGTGGGGGTGAAGCCTTCAAAGTATTGGCCATCATATCACTAGAGGAAGAATGTGAAAACTATAAGAGAGGGTTCGTTATGACAAATAACCCAAAATTTCCCTTGATGAGGATGACAACCTCCTCCAGATCCCAAGGAGAGAAATCAGTTAATGAAGAAAGGACCGGTGGATGAATTATCAACCACCCCCATGAATGGAAACATGGGTTGTCAACCCGAAGTACCACAGGGACCTGCAGACCTGAGCTTCCTTCTGACAGAAGGAACAGGATAGGTCGAAAAACCTTCCAAGATAAGAGGGATACACATGGGAGAGGGGACTCGGGGGGAAAAAAATAACGTAAGCTCGCAAGGGAGATGCGCAGAGCTCTCCATCGAGTCACGAACTGAAAGGCGCAAGATTGATGCCGAGGAGCATCTGAGAAACCTCGCCGAGGCCATAACCGAGAGAGAGAAAGCTCTGAGTTACAGAGAACATGAGCCAAATAGAAGCAAAAACGGATGAAGAACCCTCGAGAAGTGTGAGAATTCCCTGGTGATATCATGGCTTGGCACAGGGGTGGACAGAGTGCTAAGAATGAATTCCTTTGTGCCTATGGTCGGGTGTAAGGATGAACACCCACAGTTAGTTGGTTGGCGGCAACCTGTAATAGATAAGTGATCTCCTACCCTGTATAATTTATCTATAACTGTGTATGAATTGGCTATACTGTGTATGTTGCAGGAATTGTGCATGACTTCTTAATGGATATACTGTATTCCTGTTATCATTGCTTGGTTGTTTAATTAGGCTAGTAAGAAATCATATGGTTAGGATATGTTTCATACTTGTAAATACTTGTGTCCTATGGTGGCATAAGCCCGAGTCACGAACAGTGTGTTTGTCGACCGTGAACACAGTTTCATGTACGCATGTAAACCTTCCTAATCGTTTTGAGTCCCTTCAAGGACGAAGCCTGTTAAGCATAAAAGAAGAGAGCAAGGCTCTTAAGTCCTTCATAGATGACGAATCTCAGGAGGGATAACACTTGCAGAGTGTTCCTTAAACCAAGGTGGATTGCAGAGGAAGGGAAAAAGGTTTGAAACCTTTGGAGACCAAAATTATTCAAGAACTAGAAGCAGCAAAGGCTCCAGAGGAAAAACGGTCGATATTGAAAGAACGCAGAGACGAAGAAGGACAACCGTCAGATCTACAGAAGTAGCGATAACCTTAACGCTTTGTGCCCAAAGGAGGATTTTGACGTTCGAGGAAACAAAGGTAGATATCCCTTCGAACGTGCGATACACAAAATCCCGACGGGAAGTTAGACCGTCAGATATCAAGTTGGACACATGTCGACCGATGGAAGAACCAAAGGAGGGTTGCGTGGTAGTCAGGCAGCATTTCGCTTACTCGTGATTGGGAGTGTTCAAAGGGAAAGACTACACCAACTCACGATACACGAAATAACGACGTGATCATGGCCATTGACCCAGGAGTGGTCTGGACCGTCGATAGTCTAGAGGGATATTTCGACGTTTCGGGAGTCGGGGGTTCGAAGGAAAGAACCTTACAATGTGTGAGTCACGAAATTCCAAACTCTTCGAAGAATAAATCAAGTCATCCATTGTAGAGGATGCATGTCGAGAGCTCAACTTTTTGTTGACTCATAGAGCAAGAAGGTCAGAGAACATACTGTTCGAACTAGCGATGTGCGAAGTCACGATTTGATCGTAGTCGTCCATTAAGGAGGCAACGTGGTGAAATCTCAGCGTTTCTCTTACTCGCGACTCAAAGGAGTCAACGGGCAAGGTTTTAAGGACTCACGATACGTGAGATTGCGAAAGGAT
>SNQJ01S0058692.1:49429-83780 GCA_010110895.2 Picea sitchensis
TGAGAAGAACAATCTTTACATTCATCTCATGCAAACTCCAACTCATGGATACTGCAAGAGATATAATGGCTCAAGTAGAGGTATGTCTGGTTATTGGAACAAGGTTTTCATCGTAGTATTCTCCCTCCTTCTGGGAGAACCCTCTAGCCCTGAGCCTTTCCTTGTATCTATCAATGCTTCCATTTATAAGTATTTTTCACAATTTCTCACATGCATTTCTCTTCATCAAAACTTCCTTCCATTCCTTCTAGTTGATTGCTTCTAATGGGTTCAAACTCGTTCAATTGGTTGTTCTGAATTTTCTTTCTTTCTTGGAATCTTCTTGTTCTTCCTCATGTTTCTCTTTAATGTTGGAGTCCGTGGAATCTTCTATAGATTACCTGCACTTCTTTCCTGAAGGCTCCAACTTTTTCCTTCCGCCATAGGAACATAAATGTAGATGGACAAACAAAGATATTCAAGGCTTCTTTTTGAATAAGACTTCTTCTAGATTCAAGCTGAACACGTGTTTCTTATCATGGATACTACTTGTAATGAAGAACATGGAAAGATACTTCATAGTATTCATAGATTCTTCAATGGATCATATCATTGGGGATAATCTCCCTCCTAATCATGGCTTCATGTCTGAATGAGCAATATGCATGCTCTTCTTTTATAATTCTATGATCAACTCCCTCCATCTGAGAGAGTCCATGCTTTCGTCTGCTACATCTCTCTTTGATTTCTGCAAAGTGTCACAAGCCTATTCTAGTTTCCTTTTGATTTCTAACTTCCTTCGAGTCTGACTCCTCTAAGTCTCTTTAAGTTTGTTTCTATCTGTTTTGATTGTTTCCCATCTGGCAGTCGTGTCATCCTTATAACCTTATTCTATGACATCTTCCACGAGGATTGTTTATTAAACATATTTCACAAGGGTACCTTCCCAAAACAAGAACAACAAGAGAAAAAAATAAATATCTATCTAAAGAAGATGTTAGTTCATCTTACAAACAAGTACAATAAGAATCTCTATCAATGGTATTCGTATGTACTCAAGTATTTATTGCACCTAGCAATAATAGAACCTTTTAAAGATTGTTTTCATAATTGTAATGTAGCAATTATCACCTTTGATATATACAAATTTGAAGCTTAACAATTTAATAAAACCCGGAACTTAAAGCCTCAACTGTTATGGAGGGTGCGCTTATTCTTCTGAATGCACTGAATCAAAGATTACAACTTGGACAAGGAATCTAATACTTTCCCTGCAAACACACTCATGTTTTGCTAGATGATATAACTTGGATAGCTTATACAAGTGCATACCTTTGAAGTCTTGTAGCATCGTCCAACTTGTCTTCCAATATGAAACTATATACCATCTTGACAAGAGGATATTAGAAACTGAATCAGAGGATTAATGATTAGAACAAGCTAGAAACTCTAAAATTTCAACTTTAACCACAAAAATCAATTTGACCAAAATTCAACATTTGACTTTTGACCAATCAACCTTTGGTTTTGACTTAGACCAGTCAACCTTTGACTTTGACTTTGACCAAAAATTCATCTTGATGTTTTTGCTAGCTGAAGGTACCAAGAGGTGCATTAGGCTAGGGTGCACTAGGATGTCAAAGAATTCTGTCAAACTCTTTATCAGAAGTGCCCTAACACAAGAGTTAGGGTTTGTTGCAGCTACATAATTAGAAAACCTAGCCGCAGTTGTAACTGGTGCCACAACGAGCGTAAAAAATAACTTCCCAATATATATTCCAGTGGTTATACTGTCTGAAGATAGTGTGGGCCCATAAAATGTTAGAAATAAAGAGATGTGGTCTTTTTTCCATAGACAATATAACAATATTGTCACCCAACCATAGGTTGAAGCCATCCTCGAGCACCTTAACCTTGACAGATAGAATCATTCCAGAAGCAAACCCTTAGAGCCAATCGCCAACTAAGGTAGCATACATCTCTCCAGAGCTAGTGCACCAAGCAGAGAGTCCAAACCATAACCAAGGTAGAAATTCCAAACTATAACCAAAGACCAAAATCCCACTTGCAGTCGCTGCAACTGCACTCCCTCTCCAAACTTGCGCACTACTAGTCTTTATGCAGTTGTGAGAGTGTGAATGACAAATGAGCTCTAGCACCCTCTTATTTATAGTGTTCTTTGTCACCTGTCCTGACCAACTTCTTCTTTTAGAGGATAACACTTAAATATTAATTCTTTTATTGAGTAGACATGTCTTCTAGGGTTTCTACACATATGTTTATGGTTTCTCTTGCTTCCCGGAATATTCTAGTCTCATCAAAGGTTACACTTAGAGGTTAATACCTCCCGCATATATCATAATATCAACATTTTTAACATCCATCTGATGGACCTCCCATTTATATGAGGCAACAATGACTATAACAAGGTGGATGGAATTCACTTTGGCTATGGGGGAAAAGGTTTCAATATAGTCAATGTCTTCAACTCGACATAACCCTTTGGAAACTAACTAAGCCTTGTGTCTTTCAACACTTCCATCTGATGCATACTTAGTTATGTACATCCATTTACATATGAAAAGTTTTCTTCCTTTGGGAAGAGGTACAAGATCCCAAGTATCATTTTCTATTAAAGAGTGATACTCTTCATTCATTTCTATGTCCCAATATGGATGCCCTGAAGCTTCTACAAATGTGTCTGGATCATGAGTCTCTAAAACTTGATCTAAAAGAGAAGAGGCTCACTAAAACTATGAGCATTTCCGAAGTTGATCTGAAGGATCACCAACAAGATCACCAATTTCTTCTCATGTTGAATGAACTCATCTGAGAAGCGGTGATGTTGCTACAGGTTCATGTTCAATGGAATCATCTAGACTCATCTAGAGGAAGGTGAGTAGACAGAGGTGGATTTTAATCCTCACTATCATCATCTGAAGAAGAAGAAACTATAATATGAATATAATATGGATCACAGGCCGAAGATGGCATAAACGTCAAATTAGGCTCATAGGCCAAGATATTTTCATCAAATTTAACATATTTTCTAATAATAATTTCATTGGAATGAGGTTGAACAAGTATGTAACCTTTGACATCTTCAGAATATCCAACAAAAATACACTTCTCACTTTTAGGTTGTAAATAATTTATTTTCTCATCGGGAATGTGAGCCCATGCTACACTACCAAATACATGAAAGTGCCTTACATCTGGATTAATTTTAGTCCATGCTTCTTCTGGTGTTATAATTTTTAGAGCCTTCGTGAGAATGTGATTTACTATGTAATTTTCACAGTGGATGGCTTCCACCCAATAATGGAGACTTAATCCCTTATATTGGATTATAAAATTAGCCATTTCCTTTAAGGTGTGATTCTTTCTTTCAATAACACTATTTTTTTGTCGTGTATATGGAACAATATTTTGCATTTGAATTGTTGGACCACGTTTGCCATTAAACTAAAAGGCCGACATGTTAGTTTTTGATACAACTGCTAGAGTTAGTAGATCCACAGGAGACTGATAAACCATGTCATGAGTCCTAAAGGAGGTGTTGAACACCGAGTCAATAATCTCCCCCTCAACACCAACTGAGGTATTTGGAACCAACCGAGCGGACTCGAACCCACGACCTTTTTTTCTAATACCAATTGTTGGACTAGGTTTGTCGTTAAACAAAAAGGCTTACCTGTTAGTTTCTGATACAACCACCAAAGTTAATGGATCCATGAGAAGATGTTAAACCATGTCATGAGTCCCGAAGGAGGTGTTGACTACCAAGTCAACATGAATTCCCTGTGCAGTGCAGTRACTTGTATATTTATTTTTCACATATCCTCCTCCATTATCTYTCTTAACCTTTGAAGTTGATGTCCGTATTGTTTTTCTACAAGGGTCTTGTAGGCCAAAAACTTGCCAAAAACTTCACTCTTAAGTTTTATGAAGTAAATTCAAGTGCATCTGGAGAAGTCATCAATGAAATTTAAGAAATACTAGCACCCATATAAAGAAGGATAATAAAGTGGACCACACAAATCACTGTGATGAAGCTGCAAAGGGGTCGAGGCGTGATAAGAAGCACAATTGTCACATCCCAATGATGTTCCCTGAGAACAAAATCATTACAAACACCATCTTTGCAAGAAACAAGATGAAGACCAATCACCATATGTTTATTACATAGTTGTTGTAATGAGTGATAGTTCAGATGAACAAACTTCTCATGCCAAAGTTTGCTCAAGTCATCTCTTTGAGCAACAAAAAATGCTTTATTAAACATAAAATGAAATTTAAACACAACATTGACAAGTTCATTGGGGAGATAAATGCTTTATTAGACATATCAAGCATGTTCATAAACAATTGCAAAAAATACAAACAAAATGAAAGAAAAAAAAAGTGTGATCAATAACGTACTAAGGCTCCCCTTTAAATGGAAGGAATGGGAAGCAAGAATGTATAAAACAACCATGTATGTTATAGATGCTTAATTGCAAAAGAGCATTTTAAATTTGATTTGTGGGAAATCAATAATCAATAATGTTTAATTCAAATTATATGAAATAACCATATTAAATAAGCACTAACATTTTATATATATATATATATATATATATAATTTTAAATATAATTATTTAAAAAATCAACCATTTCACAAAGTATTTATTAAGGTAAGTGGATTCACATTTTCTAATTTATAAAGTACTTCATAGTATATTTAAAAAAAAATCATATCCAACTATTACAATTCAATGTCTCCAAGTTTATTTAATTTAATTTATTTTTATACTTACATTAATATGCTCACATATATGTGAGCCTGCTCACATATATTTGAAAAAAACATGGCTTTTGTTAAGGAGAGGTGTACTATTTAAATTTCTAAGATTCTTAGAGGCTAAAGATTTTAAACTATTTTTTTCCATATTAAAGTGTGTTTACAATAAAACAAGGTTGAAATTCATAACTCTTCCACCCTAAGAATAATTATCATAAATTAAATTTCTTATTGTTGGGAAGAAGTGAAAGGTTTTGAACTCTTTCTTCCCTATTAAAGTATTAAAGTGAGTTGATAGTGAAACAAAGTTGAACAAAAAGTTCATAACTCTTACAAATACAATAAAAACAAATTTAATAATTATTATTATTATTTCTAAATACACATCCAAAACCATTCTAAGAATAATTATCATGTGTCAGAAAGTAATGAGATCGTAGATGGGGCAACACTCACTGCAGCCAAATCGTTTATGAAGAAAAAAAAAAAAACACATTTTTGAAAATGCAGTTCATCCTCTCTCAAGGAGGTATGAGCTCTGCATGACGATGTTTGACTAAGACCTCGGCCTTCGATTCAAGACATTGAATCTTACAATAAGTGCAGAAGTAAAACGTTCATAGATTTTTCCAATTGCTTCTGTAGGTTCATTTCAAGGGTATGTGCACCTTTTTATATAATCATTGGTTCCTTGGTTGCACTGAGTTTCAAGAGTTAGTTAATAAAATTGGCACCACAGTGTAATTACAACGCATGCATGGTGGATTATATTAGGATGATCCAAGAAAATTTAATGATAGCTGGCTCGGTTTTGCTGAGTAGCTCCCACAACTTGAAGCCAGTTAATGGAACCTGGATCATGCAGTTGATGACTTGAACAACACTTCGTTGTTCGACTGCAACTTCGTGCCCAACTAGGCAAATGTGCTTCGGCATGTTCGTAAGATAATGAAACTATTTTTAAACCTGTGATGCAACAACTTTTATTTTAATGCTATCAGTGTTTTTAAGCTTTTGAACCTAAAAAGTTGACAAGGTTTCAGCATTCAGGGGAATAATTGAATAAACCCACTAAATTTTACAATGCCACCTACAGTAAATATCCAAATGGGTTATATGAATTCGAGAGTTCAGTTATCATTTTCAAACCAAACTCCGCATATGGCATTAAAATACATAACCGTTTTTAGATATCAAAAATTGACTTGAGCTGCAAAATACAATCTAGATAAAATTATAGAAAGTACAAATCTGCAATTTGAGATTTCCTATATTCTGTGAAATACACCCTCAAAAAATACGAAGAGGGCCACAATTGTCAAGAAAAGATTATAACATAATGATATTTTGACTGAATTTATACTCATTAATTGAGACAATTGGATATTTATACTGGTGTGCACTTTACAGTAGGCTTATGCTTATTTCCTCACAGAGGGAGGGAGAAGAAAAGCCCGATAATAATAAAAAACATGGGTACCCTACATTTTACCACCATAGCTCGCGATAGTGTGTACTGCCTATCCAGGTTTATGTTACAACTCGCCTTACAAATACAGGATTAGAAAAACAAAATGAATGCAGAAAGTAGTCATCCTAGAGAAAGAAAAACTGCAGCTGAATGCACAAGCTTTACAGTATGTCTTGACTGGTTTAAGCTACAAAGTCATGTAACATATGAGTTGCAAACCGCTTTCCATTTTGCATGCTCATGTTGTCATAGGTACTTGCACCACGTACAGCTGAAGTGTCATGGATGTGACAGTAATCATCCGAGTCACTGCCTAAATCATGTCTCCTTCCTGAACCTAAACCTTGACTGGAATTATAACTCTGTTGAGTTCCTGATAATGATAAATCATCACAATGTTGCAATCCAAGAGTAAGAGACACACCACCAATTCCAGAATACTTGGGGGTAAAAGTTTCCTGGCCATATCTACTCAATCCGCCCAATTGGTATGACCCAAAGCTTCCACTATCATCCAGGCGAACCATTTTGTTATTGGCAAAGCTGTAACCCTCAGAAGCATGCTTTTCATCACTGGCAAACTTGCTGGTATCAAGGATATATTCACTGCCTGTTTCCTCAGATTTTAAATCAACATCCATGCCCATATTAGGGGGCAGAAGTATTGTAGAGTCCTGAATTCCATTCCTAACTTTTTTCTGTTGACCTTGCCTCGGATCCTCATTATCGATTTCATGAAATACATGACTGTCTGATACACCAGTCATGCCCGTTGTCTGATTTCTACCATTAATCCTATCAGAAGCCTGATCAGGCTTGAAACCACCATTCTGTTGCATATAGCCTCCTTCCTCTATGCTGTTATTGAGCGTCCTATTCTTTTTACTTTTCTCCTCTTGTCCATTTTCACTGTTCCCAGGTCCTTCCTTTGACACCGTTTCTTCATTGTTTTGACCACTTTCTGTTGTTACCTTCGAATCTGCTGCACGATTTTGTGTATCTGCCTCTCTAAGTTCCTCCATATACATTTCTTCCACCATGGGCTTCCAAAGGCGGACACGTGCATTTATAAACCAATTTGAGACCTAAATTGACAGAAGCAACTGATAAGTTTCACATAACCACCATCTATTTCAGGCAATTTTGTCTGCTTATTCTTGAAAAAATATATTTTTTAAAAGAATTACAAAGTCCTGCATGGTCAAGAAGAGGTCTTGCATCAAAAAAGTACCTGGCTTCTGGTCAGTCCAGTTTGTCTTGCTAGTAAATGTTTGTCAGCATCTTTTGGATACCTGAATACAAACACATGAAATCCAAGACAAATTAATGATGCCCCAAGAATTTGTTTTAGCATACGATAAATTGGTTGAACACACACGACACTAGATTAAGATAGAATCTTCTTTCCTTGTAGCAGCCACTTGAATTAAACAAAGGTTATAGGTGCAAGGAATGTATGAGGATTAGATTACAAAATTCCTTTTTGACTATGGGAAGTGAAGTGTATCTGATGAAACTTGCAAGCACATCATACATGATGAATGTTGTTAAGATTGAAGCGAGAGGAAAACAGAACATGCATCAGTACAAAAAACCCAAATATTTGGAAATTTATTGCCCGGGGAATTCTAAAAATGGCATTGAATTTTCCTAGTCAAAAGATATCCTGATCAGTAGCAAGCAGAAGAGCATGGAGACTTATGAAGATGTCCCGTGACATGACGAGGAATGACTAATATCGAAGACCTCATGACCCCCATTGGAACAAAATGGTACACTTCTGTACATTGAATAGAGGGATTGAAACTTGAAAGGATAAAGCATCAAGTAATTGAATTAAGGGTGGTTAATGAAATAAATATTCCTGTTTTACAATAAAAGGTTGACCACATCACCTCTGGAGACTGATGATAAACAATTTAGGCAGCGATATGATGGTACTAGATACACCCACAAATAGAAAAGCTAGGGACAAATGGTCAAGTGTCTCTCATAAAGAAAATTTGGAGTAAGAACAAACAATCATGCACAAGCAACATGTAATGACAGCTTGGACAGTTACTGCAAATGGCTCTCGGAATCAAGCCTACAATTGAAAGTTAGAGATTAACAGAAACCCATTGATATAAATACTGTGGGGTTAATCCCAGAAGAAAATAAGCCAATGTAGTGCAAAGTGTCCATTCTGTAAGGTTCTACTTCTTACAGCATGTTTAGTGAGTGAAATGACAATATGGGGGATATCAGGCAATCCATTCCTATAACTATTACAACCCTGAAGTATGTGTTTGGGAGATAATTCATTGTTTTCTGCCATTGAAAGATGCCATGAATCATTTGCAATTAGACAGTGCACTAATGTAAATAGAATTAGGCACATCATGCAGTGTTCTTTTAAACAATGACCTAGAGCAGAGGAATACTGATATCACGCGAAAGGAGTTTCACACCAAATCACTATACTGTTTGGTCAAGAAGAGATTCGTCTTGCAGGCATGGTAAGGTCAGGAGCTTCACCTGTTCAATAAGTATTTTAGAAAACTTACATTTCTAAGAGGGAAACTGCTTTAACAGACTATTGAGGAAGCATGGCACCGCAAATAGTTAGTTAGAACAATTAAAAGAATTTCTAATGGACATTCTACTGGTAAATGTTTGAAATTGCTGAGTAAAGCATTGAACTATCAGTTAGTGTTATTTGTACCACTGTATATAAATTGAATAGAGTTAAGTCATTTAAAAAATAACAGAGATAAAGAAAATAAACAACGGTCATTATAAAGAGGCCTTGAGCCTCTCAAATTGAAGATGAGAAGTATAGCTTAGCAGATTCATCTTAATTGCAAAGTATCCCATAATTTTAGTCCATGGAAAAATAAACCAATTTAACCAGTTGAAAAGAGTTGAAGTATTGTGGGGGGTTATACTGAGCCTGGTGGATCTTGTGATAGGGAGGAGCCTACTCATGGAGAGAGATGGTATCATATAGTAATTCAAGATGTCCAAAGAAACAAGAAGATTCTCAGTGAAGTAGCCCTCGTGTATTCAATGAATTTTAATTCAAATTGTAATCACAATATTGCTTAAGTACTTACGGATGAAGGAAATGCTCAAATAGCCAAGCGCGCAGAATAGAAACAGCCCTCTCTGGAAGCCCTCTTTGAGGTCTCCAGGCATGCTGCTGTATCATTCCTAGCTGCTGAAGAGCTCGCTGTTGTCGTAGTTGTTGATCAACAAAGTGAAGACGGGATGTTTCACCTTTTCCACTTCCCGTTAAATCTTCCTCCCCTAGATTTTTGCTAGTCAAGCGAATTTGTCCAGCAATTGCATCTCTCAATGATCGAAAATGCCTGGAAATTGTTTTGAGTGCAAGAGAAGTGTACGTCTTGGCAGCCCCAAATCCAGCTGCAGCCTCAAATGATGAAACAACAATATGCATCTGATGATAATACTGCCTGTACCTTCGATCCACCTGAGATCAGATGCATAAATAGGCACAAGGAAAGAGAAATAATCAGTACTATTCAAAGGAAAACAAAAACAATTACATTTCTTCGATTTACATCGCAACTGTGCAACACCTCTTAGCAATACTAAGCTTTGTAACTTTTGTTATACATGAAAAAAAGAAAAGATGTCAGCTGCAATTAGTATTAATAATTCAATACCGCATAAAAGGTTTCAAAAAGATTTCATCTCAACAAACAGATTCCATAGCTACAGAGAGGTCTCAGCTCAGAATCTATATTTCCCCACTCAAAGTTCTATCTGGATTCAAAATTGCATCTTAGGGTTCAGAGTGATTTAAATTTTATACAACTGTTAGGGTGATACTTAAAGAACAAGTCTTCAACTTGTGGATTGTTTCTTTTGAACCAACCATTTCATGTCCCTTCTCATCTCCTGGAAATGGGAAGGTTTTGAGTTCTTTTGAATATCTAACCAGGTGTGCTCAAGGTAAAGAGAATCCTAAGTAAGCGTCAAGTCTTCTTCTTGAGCAAAGAATTTGACATCACAGTTATTCCAGATGTATGTCATCCTAAAGCATGTCATTCTAATTTCTTGTTACCTTGACCATTTTTTAACTGGCACTAGAAGGCAGACAAGACAAACTGAACAACTACCTGAAACATATTTTTATTTTTCTCATGGATACAGACCAATTTTGACCTCACATGCCTCGACACACCTGATCTCTCTTCAGAACACCATAAGAAATCTTGACTATGAAATTCTTTTGAGCTACATCTCTGTTTAACAGGCACAGTGCAAAAGTAGCTCTTATTGAAAAACTTATCAGCACTGATATTGACTGCTTATAGTGACTTTACATACTAGTCTCTCTTAAATGTAAAAAAAAATTAGATTATAGGTTTCTCGATAGAGGCAAGTTGTAGTCATGTATTCAACAAAAATCTTTGACAAGAACTATGATATAGTATGAACCTAAGTTTCATTCATTTGAAAATGTAATCTGGAAGGTTCAAAATTATGGATCGTATAAGTAGACAAGATATCAAAATGTAAAATAGAAACGACTCTGCCCATATTTAGCATCATTTACTAAAAATGATTTCGCTACTTCATTTCCTCCTTGTTCCTACAATTTTACTCTGCAGATTTACAATCTGGCTGCCTTTCTACTAATTAACACTTAATGTGTAAAAAGAAGTTCTAGCCACGGATAGCTTGCACTATTGATATACTGTATAGTATACTTTTTCAAATTTGAGAAAATTAACAAAAGTCAAAGGCAAGAAATGTATACCTCATCCAACATGGCAACAAGCTTTGCCTTTTTCATCTGAAGTTCTTGTCTATCAGCTGGTGTGAGTCCAAAAGCATGTTCATTTTTCATTTCTTGTGCAGAAATTGAAGGTCCTGTTATTGCAGATGTTGTTCGGTCATTTGCTTCAGTTCCAATATTCTTTTTGTCAGATATTGTACCAAACCATGTTTGGGATTTTTGATGGTTGACTGAATCAGACTTGATACCCTTTCCAACATTCACAACTTCATCAAGTAATTGCTGCGCTGCTTTAAAATATTTGGAACCTGTTAAACTGTTTGAAAGCTCTGCTGCTCCAATTGCATTGGTACCATGATGCATCTGTTTGTTACACTCAGAGCCATTCACAGTACCTAGAAATTTAGTTCCTAGCATCCCATCCCTTGAGGACGCCCGAAAAGAACTCAGACTTCCTGACAGTTTACTTGTAAGTCTATCAGCCCTGTTCATGTTCTCTTGTGAAGTTGCTTCAGAAATAGTGGGGCAATTCACTTCTGAGTCTGTAGGCTGATTTTGAAAACAGGATAATTGGATATTTGAAAGCTGTTGGGGGGAAAGGCTAAGAGAAAGCCCCCGTCCATGTGCTGCCAAACCATGTGACTGATCTAATTGCAAACCTAGTCCATTTGGATTCATTCCCAGTTGTTGTTCTGGGATGGAAGACATAGTAGCACGCTTCATACCTGTTGGAGAAATCTCAGAAACAGATTGATGGCCCAAATTAGAAAAATTGTTAAGCTGCCCAGAAAGGGACTGATTATTATGGGGGGTGGGATCTGTTGGCTGCATGAATGTAAGCTCATTTCCCACGTTTCTCCATACATTGTAACCATGATTTCCAAGCCGAGATGAGAGTAAAGTTGAAGTAACATCCTGTTGTGTTCCACCTGAGCTTTCCACTGATGCCATAGAATACCGTTGTGGATGTGGGGCAGAAGGAAATGGGATTCCAATGAAATGTTGCTGTGGCTGCCCACTACCAGCCAAATGACTATTTGCCGATGGAGTTCCTGTTGATTGATTTATAAGTACCATGTTACCTGGAGTTTGCATGTCTGCATAGCCTGTATAATCAGGGTTCATTAGGTAGAGGGTTTGCATGGTATCTGGTTGAATATTTGAACCTGGAAAGTAAGTAGCCATTATCTTTCTGCTGTTTCAGCTTAACCCAAAAATGCTTCCCTCAAGTCTCCAACTGCTTGGTTGAGCATTGACAGTGGTCAATACAGACCCAAGACTTGACACACAAATGTAGCTCTATTTCTAGATCATTAGTTGGATGCTACAAGAACATCCTTTGAGAAGCTATTACCTTACTTGATTATGCAATTGTTTTTGGTCTGTCACTGCCTCTTATAGGATTTTAATCAAGCCAGTCTCTGTGTATTCAAATTGGCTGGTCACTCCTATAAGTGTTAAAAAAGAAAAGATATCTCCTTGAATACACACAACAACCAGCAACATTCCAGATGCAGCAAATGTCTTTGTAGCAGAACCAGGAATGCCCAAGAAATGCACAATTACAGTTTTAAGCACAAGAATATGGTCTCATAGCTATTCACCATCCCACCTTGTCCCTGTATCATGCAGAAGAATGTCATGGGTGATGAGTCAACAACATACTAAAATTTCAATTCCAGTGATTACAAGGAACAAGTAAAACCTCATATTCAAGAAAGGAGAAGAGGCTACATTCTATGTTGACTCTGAAAACAATAATGAAAAAGAACTAAATGAATGTTTACAACACAAAGTCATATACATCAATCCATATGTACCACCTTAAGGATGCTTACATTATGAAAATAAAATTCTGAACGATTGCAAGAGGAAGAAAAAGAGAGCCCCGTCTAAAGGCAAAGGCCAGAAAAGGCACTGAATTCATCCCATTGCAGTTTCTTCTTAATTCAATCTTTCCCAATTCAAGAAAGTTGAAATGCAAATCCGTTATTACAACGGAATTGTCAGCATTAACTTAGGACATTAGCTATGATGTGAGATCAAAATAACCATTCCAAGAAATTTGTTTATTGACTGAGCTTGGATTATCAATTTATCACCAAGTTTGTTTTACCACCAAACGGTGTTAATTATTTTATAATCCATGAGATTAAGAGACATCTTTGACATTTCATCTCAGCCCAAACATGAACTATCCTTTTGCCTTTCTTAGTTCACAAGAAGTCTGTAGAAGGGTTCAATCTAAGCCTACATTAGACACACAACATGCTTTGCCAACAGTGTCCTGTCAGAAAATAGTGGTATTGAAGGGTTGTATGTAGTAAATTGGTACTTCCTACAGAATTTGTTGGCTAAATGCAAATTTAGGATGGCACAATTCAGTTGAAAAATCCCTAGATGCAATAGGCCACTTTAGTACAGTTAATTGCGAAGAGAATCTTCATCTTGAATGTGCTATACATCTACTGAAGACTTTAAAACCACCACTCTCAGTTCTATTTTCTAGGCATATAGGTATGTGTAATTAATCTAGCTTCTAAAGATTTTGAGGAAATCTGTATTTTCCCTCTCTTCTTGATGTTATGTCTCAATTTTAATTATGGTCCTTCTAAATTTCGCTGCTGCCAAAATGGGCCGCAATATTGGTTGCCTTGCTAAACTAGATAAATCATAAAATGGAATACTTGTTTGCACCTGTGTTGATTTCAAGCAGTTGATTGAAATTGACTAAAGATGAAATTTAAAAGACTGCCTAATCCTGCAGGGATAAGAGTTTAATAGAATAGAAAAATAGTCTGGGAATTGGTGCAAAATCAAACAGAGGTTTGAATTATTTGCAAATTGACAGTTGGATTCTTCAGGTTTATATCTTAGTTCTTAACTAATTAGCTTGTTGAACGAAAAGTGATGTATCATAATGGAACAATAAGAACTTATGTTGAACAAATGTGTCTCCAAAGAAGGATTCTCCAAGCCAAAATTGCAATATTTAAAACACTGAAGATCATTGCAAGTTGAAGGTAATCAAATAAATCCAATATATGTTTTGTAAAGGTTGACTCCCAAGAAGCAATGTGATCCAGAGTAGGAGCAAAACAGCACAGCAAATGCACTGTTCAAGAGGCATCAAAAGGGGATATCTACGAAGGTTATATAGGTTAGTGTGATAAACAACAGGACAAGGGAGTCTGGATTCTGAAGGAGAGATTTACACCTTGAAGGATATATTCAGAAAGGCTCTCCAGCAATCACAATGCCAGCTTGTAAATGGATGATAATTTTCACTACTGGCCAGTAATGTGTGAAATCCTATATAATTTTTTGAATAATGCTTGCTTATTACCACAACAGTGGTGAGCATCCACCACCTGTCAAGATGTGAGACGCTGCTTACACTGAACAACCACCCAGCCTGACTTAACGGCCCCTGGGTGGCGAAGCGGATTCCTTGCAGGTAGTGCATCGGCCACTTCTTTTGAGGAATTAAACCTATAGAAGAGGCTATAGCAGCACCTCTTGTGGCTGTAATCCTATAAAATCATTGATTTTAAACTTTTTGCAACAACTGTTACAGGATTCAGTCACTGTACTTGAAGATATAGGATTGCAAAAGAGTTTGACTCAATTGGGTTTTTCTTTGATAATCCATTCGCATGTATATAGAACATGTTAGAAACGAAGAGATGTATAATGCAGTACACACACTTAAAATGGAAATGGTTCATGGCATATTATGTTTATGCAGCATATTCTGAGTATTAATTAATTCCCTTAATTTTGCAGTTTATTGAGGTATGATTAACAGCTAGTAGATTTTGGACTGTTATGAAGCACATATGAGTTAGTATAATGCAGACACTACTTACAAGGAAACCTTAGAGATGTTCATATACTGTAGATGCCTATTGCATGGTTGCATAGCACTAAAAAATGCTCAGTGCGAACATCATTTGTACTTCTTCTGATAAGCCGACTTGCACTCTGTGAAATTCAAAGGTGGGATGTTCTACTGAGATGATAACCATAAGAGTATAATTCCTATTATGTTTGCATCGACTTCCTAATTAATGATTTATGTTTTTTTGAATCTGGAATTTTCAGGTAATATTGCTAAAGGTAGGTAAAGCCTTTCAAGTTCACCTAAAAGTTGAGATTTTTTGGACTATGTTGAATATTTGGAATAGACATGTTTCAGAGAGCTTTTCTTATGAACTCAAATCATACCCTTTTTTCACTGTACAGGCATTATTTATAAATAATCCTTTATCCTAGTTCTATCTTTTATTTCAATACAAATTACTTGTACACATATACTAACAATGAACATACAATTTGAGGAAGAATTTAGGTTTCCCTTCCACAAAGCCATTAACTTATCAAAGTTGGTATTTCCCTTCTATTCAAGACCTGCAAAAATTTGTTGTTTTTATGTAAATTTCTGTAAAGGATCGACAAAAAATAATGTGGCAGGCTTCTCAAAGAGCCATACTAAGTCTTTTCTATAACAAGTCAAGATTCTAAAGTCAAATATTTTTTACTAGATCCAATGAATGCCTCAAATTTCCTGGTTGAACCCTATATATAAATAAGGAGGATACCATTTATAGAAGAATTGATAAAATGTTACAGATGTACTACAACATAGCCACATCTCCTCATAATAGTCTTACAAAAGGTAGCTTTGCTGATAGATTTTGAACTTAGTATCCATATTACTCTTCTAACAATAACTCATTCTAGAGTTGCTTAATATTTATAAAAAAGCAACATATCTTATCCTTGCATGGAAAAGAGATGTTTACAACGCATTCCTAGTACGTCAATACAGTAGAAAGAAGTTGTAACATCAATCAAAACCATGCTTGAAAAAAACTTCCAAGTAGAAAGAAGCATGTAGAACTTCGAACTGTTCCATGATTATTTCAAACAGAAAAATGAAACATTTCTACCATGGCAGGTCATAGGGAGTGGACTTATTCGCATGATTAGTAGCCAGTTTCTTTTTGCTCGTAGTTGTTATCCTTGTGGGGTAATAAATACTGTCTAGAAATTTAATTGCCAGATCATTGCCTTCATCATCTTGAGGGGTCTGATTCCATCATGATTACTCTTTCACTGCCTATTCAAAAATATACAGGTACTGGATTCCGATCGAGGATATGAAAGTAGAAGCATACCAAACCATTTCACTCAATTAGAGAACCTCCCTTCGTAGTAACTGAAGCTCCAAAATGAATTCCGAAGACAACAGCTAAATTTCTGTTCACTCGTTGGGCCTATTTTAAAAGCCTAATTTGGGACCATACCACCATCTCAGAATTGAGCTGAAGCACGTGATCTTTAGAGAAGCCCCAGATGGGAAACATAAGAAGGCTGACAAGTCTCGCCATGTAGGATAGCTTCTAACCCAGTGCAGAAAGGACTTTAAATAGGAAACCTCAGTAAACTTGAGCTCAGAGGACAGCACCCAAGTCCATACACCTTTCAAAACAGTCACCAACTCTATGTGATTTGAAGATCATAACAGCTTGTTGGCAATTTCTGTACAACCCACTTTGCCCACATAGGATGGCAGAACAGCTAAAGAGAAAGACTGCTCAAGCAAGTTTCACAGAGCTGTTACCATATAAGAGAAACAGAAGTCAAACATCAGAGTTAGGATCCAACTCAATGTCCATATGATGATCCATCCCGAATATTAGCAATCAAGTGCTTTTATGTGCCTAATAGAATTGCTTCTAAGCTGAAATGGGCAATGATCCAATCTTGAATTTTAACATAGGGCTAGACCGTGTGGGTATTCATATCAAAAAATTGGCTGACTGTAAGAAGAAATAGAGCATGTGGGTATTCGCATACATCTCTATTCATCTCATCTAAATTGACAAAACTATCTCATTCACTACGGAGCTAAATCTAAAACTACATGTTCTCATGTAAGATAGCTTGTAGCTGTAACCTGATGCAGAGAGGATATTAAATAGGAAACCCTAGTGAGCTTGAGGTCAGAGGAAGCTCCCAAGTCCATCCACCTTTCACAACAGACACCAATTCCATTTTTGAAGATCATAACAGCTTGTTGGCAATCAGCATAAGCCCACTTTGCCCACATAGGATTGTAAAACAGCTCAAGAACAAGGCTGCTCAAGCGAGTTTAACAGAGTTACTAGCATATAAGAAACCAAACAACGGAGCTAGGATCCAACTCCATGTTCACTGATGACCCAATCCTCCTGAATTTTAGTGAGCAAGTGTGTGCGTATATGTATATGCCCCTAATAGAATCGCATCTATGCTGAAATGGACAACGATCCAAACCTGAAATTTAACAGACAACTATATACATATAGCACAATTGGCTGACTGTAAGTCGAAATAGACCATATGGGTATTCACACAAAACTCCATTCAGGCCCATCCCAGCTTACAGAACTATCCCATTCAGTACACAACCATATGATTATCTGAGAATTAAACCAAAGAAGAACCAGAATACCAGTGGATTGTCAATATTGCATAGAGTTTTACCAACCTTCTACAATTAGTTTCAAAATCCAAAAACCTACAGATTCAACGATGAAAATGAATGATTGAAAGTACCTTAAATGATATGATGATGCAGGAATGACACCAGACAGGTCGTGGGATGTACATTCCTGTCACCTGGAAGGAAGGAAGGAAGGAGATACTATATCTGTGAAGCTTTTACAATATATAAAAATATTCAACAGCCCAAAAACACACTTATCATCATCATCATAATCATATCTCTGTCAGTCCTTCCGTCCATGTTCAGAAGATTTAGTAATGTTATTATTCCATCCATCCATGAATTATGATAATGATGATGACTGATCCTCCTGCAGCAGCACCACCAGCAGCAGCGGCAATTTTTGTAACATATCTAAGCATGGATTGATATAAGAATTTCCATTGTCCTTTTCTGATAGCAGCAGGAGCAGGTGGGGATGCTCTAAAAATGGGTATTTGGCAGGAAAAATGGAGATTTGAAGCCTAAGCATGATTTGACATGGCTCATGATTGCAAGGGTCACGGCTGTCGGATCCTGGATGGACTGCACTTTGCAGTTTATTCATCAATTCTTTTTCATGGGATAGGATCTCTCTTGGCTTCAATATAGGAAGCCATGTCAGTCACTCACTCATATTAACAATGAGCAGGACTAGGACTTGAAATATATAAAAAAATATAAAGACATTTCCTTACAACGGCATCTGTGCTGAGCATTGACATTAACACATTGCCTTTTGAAACCTTTCCTTCACCATGATTGATTTTATCCATTGCAGTTATATATATTTAGGTGTAGTTAGATTTAGCCATTCATGGCCTAACCATTCTATTTATGGGTTGTTTAGACATCATGTTAAATAGTTTCTTCCCTTTTATCTCCCATACATACATGAGTTGAGTTGGGTTTTGATGTGTGATTTTTTTCCTTTGATACCTTACAGCTGTCTTTTGGATAAGCTGTAGTTAAAAGAGAGTTTTCAGTTTTACACATGGTTGTCTTTGGGTTAAGTTGTTGATTAAGCTGTTGCCTTATGACTGGTGTTTTTAAACACAGCCATGCTTAAAAAGCTATGGATTTTTTTTCTCTATTATGTTAAGAAAGGTGGGATTTCTCTGCATCATTGTTTTTTTTTTCTAAGTTTAACTGTTACGTTATGAAAATAATTTTTATGTCGTCATAATTATCGATCTTTGAATTAGATTTTCTGCATTAAAACAGGTTTAATCACTTCATTACTTGCTGCTAAACCACCGCACTATTGAACAATTTTATTTTTAAAACTAATTTTTTTTCTAACTCAACCAATTTTTAGCCGAAGCAAGATCAGAAGTCCCACGGTAAAGGAAGGCAGGTTGGTTTGTCACTGTTAGTTGCCGTAGGCCTAGGGCTCACCTAACACCAAACACAATGTAAGCGAATTTCAAACAATTATCTCGAGGAAATCACGGTGCGAAAAGGCCAAAACGTTTTTTTGCCTTGTCCATTGTCCACCAGACACGTGATAGCAGACAATTTTGTTGGTTTTCACAAGACCTACAATGGAATATATACATTTTATATACATTTAAATATATATTTATTTTCTGAGTTGCGTGATCAGAGGGGTAAGGATTTTTTGTTGTCTACTCCCTCGTTCTCGTGAGTGGTCCAAATCTGGCACTATTCTCCTATATTTCCTACAACCATATGAATTTTCGATTAATGTAATTGCACAGGGCCCAAAAAAAATCCTTCTATCACGTAAGGAGATGTGTCAGTGTGACGAATGAAGTTGATTCCGCTAAGATTTCACCGAGGAAATGCTCAACCTTCGACACGTACGAAAGAGCCCAGCCCATCCATGCGCCGACACGTCGGAGTTAGGCAGAGGCCCATAGATGTCCCGTTTTAATTGGGGGGAATTGCTGTTCACGGTCCTTTCTCCATGGGCCATGGCAGAAAGCAAGAAAGGTACAGCATATTTGTAGATCTGGGAATTCAATCAATACATAGTGTTTTTTTCCAGCATCAAGTTAAGAGATCAATTCTAGTTGGTAGCACTGGTTGTTGACACGTGTGGATAAACAGGGAATATGAATAGTGGAGAGATTTTAAGATGTTAAATTTTAATACGTTAGACATAGTATGTGTTTTTTTTTTAATCAGTATCAGATTTTTGTAAATAAATTATATGATTAATATAATTGAGCTAATTTTCATCTGGAAAAAAGTTAAGCGATCAATTTTAATTATTAATATTTTCATTTTCATATTTTAAAGACAAATGTAACCAAAGTTTTAAAGACAAATGTAAAGTGATAAGATTCTAATATTAAATTTTAAGAAGTTAAACACAGCATATCCAATTGAATTGTTTATTTAAAAAGATAAAAGAATTTGTTGTACATTAAAATGATTAACCAAATTTTTAAAGACAAGTATGAGAAAAGGACACACAACCTTCTTTACTTAATGGGTTGTAGAATATAATGGAAAACCAAAAGAGTGTAAATCAAAATCATTTCGATTGTGACTTTGGAATCCAATCCTTCAAATTTAATTTAAATTAAACAACTTTTTATCTCCGTATACTTTATCATATCTACATAGGCAATACCAAAAAAGTCTTCTACTTCCTTATCAGACTGAGAATGACAATTCCCCACTATGTGTATATATGCCTTTTTGTGAACAACTATGAAACAGACCTTTGATGAGATTTTTTCCCATAATACAGAGGAACATATGTCAGTACTAAAATATTAATTAAAAATCTTGGGGCCTTCTTTCATTTGAGTAACTCAGCTTCTCTCTCAAGCTCTTCTAGAAGTAGGAGGATCATATAACATGTGGGCACTGATGATGTATGGCGTGATGCTGTGATTTGATTCTTTTATGGAAGGGCCACTTTCATCACTGGCCCCACCACTAATTTGTGGTTTGTTGACACATACTGGCCTCACCACAAGACTTTCACTGTTTGTTGATGCATAATTTAAATTTGAATGTGATTTATGTTTAAAAAATTTAAACTGTAAGATACATCTGTACCCATTTTGTTATTGGTATTATTATTATGTTTTGTTTTTTTTAATTAATAAATATTGTTGAGTTTTTATATATTTTTTTATTTTTATTATTTATAATATATTATTAATGAAAGCAACAATAAAAGAAAATTCTCTAAATTATTCTTGAATTTTTCAATAGAATATGACTTTTTGACATTTGATATTTTTATATAAAATTTTGTTAATGGTTTTAGTATCGTAACTTATAGACCATCTTTAATTTACAATTATTATTTTACAACACCTTTTTGTAATTTTATTAAAATGAAGTTATCCCATTCCTATCTTAAAATTCCATTTCCTAACCTTAAAAAAAAAAAATCACTTGTCTTTAAAATACAAGAATGCAAATTGTGGTAACGCTTAAAAAAATATAAATGGAAGGTGTATGGCTCATCTTTAAGCAAAACCACATTTATCACACCTACTAATAGTGCAATCCTACCTATTATTTGGTGGAGAATACTTTACATTTGAGTAAAACTTTTGGTGTTTTTTAAATTTAACGGCATGTTTGGCGGAAGGGATCAAGTCTCCCATGTGACCAGCAACTTGACCGTTTTGTACACTGAAACCCTAAAATCTCTTTTTTTTAATTCTAAATTTTGTTTGCGTGAGTTGGCCGTCTGCTCAGTAAGTCAACGGAGAAAGCTGCGAAGGTTTAAAATCGCGTTGCGCGGCCCAATAATGATAATTGGCCTTTCGTCATCCGACACGTGTCCGTCCGTATGCCGGGCCCCTCCGTACTGCAGTTGTTAGGAAACTGCAAGCGTGGACTCTGTAGCGTGGTTCCGCGCCTTAGACTCCAGCGGGGCCCACAGGGCAGTAAAATGACAAGAGAAAGCATTATGCATTTTTTACGCTAAATACGCTTATGAAGGACACGTATATAACACAAGAATTTAATTAAAAAAATCCTTGGTAAAGCAGATATATATATTCATACGCTAACACGAACGCACATACCAAACTATAATAAATTTCTTTGAAATTTTCAAGGCATTAAATAAATATGAATTAAAATAAAATAATAAGCATCATTCAATTTTTTAAAATAAAATGGTCAAAATTATCTTAATCTAACTAAAATATTATATAAGATTGGGCTGTTTTTTTAAACTGGTTTGAGCATATCACTTATCTCAATTGTTAAAAGAATGAAACTTATGCAACTCAAAACATGATGGTTATTAGTTATTGGGTTTAATTTTATTAAAGGATGATGATGATGGTTAATATCAATGAGATTAACATTGGTTTATCTTAAAAAAGGTAAGGAATTACTTGGTTTACTTTAGAAATTTATTTCTTATGTTCGAAAAGCATTCATAAATCACTAAATCACTATAGGTCAGTATTATAACAAATATTTTGAAATAGAAATTTAATTTGGGTGTAGGCATGCCATTTTAAGAGAAAGTGATTTTCATCTTCAACCCTCTTAATGTCACAAAGATGACAAATTCTTTCAACCTAGGGTGTTTAGGAATTGTCCTATGGAGCTCGTGAGAGAGTTTGTTCTTATTTTAGCAATGTTGATTTTCTTCTTTATGTTAATTAAAACAAACTGATATGTTTAATCTTCTAGATACTTTTAATAGTCACCTCTTTGTAGCATCTTAATTTTTTCTTATTCTCTAATTCTTTATCGCACCACAATTTCTTCTTTAATTTAGATGTAATAACATTTTTATTATTATTGTTATTCTACGGAGCAGTTTCTTCCTCAATACCTCGATTATTTACCCAAGACTTGCAGCTTTATGCCAACCTAGCTTGAGCCGCAAGTGGTTTTGACTAGATTTTGAAACAACCTTAGGAACTATCTTGTATTCCATGTTGTTTATCATGTTCTTGTACATTAACTGCCTAGTTATAGCCATGCTCTCAATGGGGGAAAGACTCAATTTTATGAAGAGGATACGATAGAGTGTATTGTCTTTAATTTTAAGATTATAAGTTATAAAACACTTTTGGATTGTCTCTATCTTTTTCCACAATTCTTGTTGGAGTAAATGCACAACATTCCACTTTTGAAGGGACATCCATGTCTATTTTTAGTCATTTCTAAAAATTAGGGGGTTGACTATTTTTAGTAGTGTTATTTATATCAAGTCTAACATATGGTATTGAATGGACAACTAATGTGCATTGGATGTGGATAACTTAACCCCTTAGGTAGTGCACATTTCATTTGTTATTGATGTAGTCAAACTTGTCATTTACCACTTAGTGACTCATGGTATTGACCCATTGTATTGATTAGTTAAGAATTGACTAAATCTAACTAGTACATGCAGAAAGAACCCCAACCTTATGCGCATTTTGTTTTCTCCCGAGGGAGTCTATATATATTGTAATCATGTCAAGCATTAATATACAAGAGATATTCAAATTGGTTCTTCAACAATATTGTCCTTTTTAGTGTTATTTCATTCTCTCTTCTCTTTTTCTTGCAATTTTGCGAGTGTAATTTTTTTCTCACAACTAGATCTTGGCTTGTGCTTAAAATCCTACATGGTATCTGAGCACCATAGTGGATTGTGAGGAAAACTGACATTGTATTGTAGGTTTTTCAAAGATTGAATAACCCAAAGAGAATGGAACAACCACCTACATTAGTGATTCTTGCCCCATTCAATTACTTTGAATGGAAACTCAAGAGCATACTTCTGCTAAGGAGTAAGGAGCTTTATAGGATCACTATGGGAACTGAAGAAGAGCCCAATTCCACCAATGAGAAAGCTCGGTTCCTCAATGGACAAGATATGGCATTCAGGCTAATATGCTTGTCAATTTCTCTAGAATTGCTCTTCCAAATAGAATCATCTACCACTCTCGATGATGTATAGACCACACTAGAGGTTCTCTTTGGGAAGCAAAATGATCTTGAAGATTGCATATCAGATAACACCAAGAAAAATATTGAAGAAAATCCATTGAAAGATCTAGGTAAGGGCCATGCTCTAACTGTTATTTCTTCCTCACCTAATACTTGGATTTCAAATTAAGGGAACAAGTTATTGTATCCTTCCACAAATAGATTGTTCACTGAAGGAAGTAAGAAGTTCGATGAAGGTCCCCTGCATGCATTCCAGGAACAACCTATAGAATCTTTTCTACTTCTTCTTAAATCCAATCTTAGAGAGGATTCTTCACGCCATATGGATCAAATTTCATATCATATTTCAAAATATGATTTAGAGGTTCATGAGCATTCTATTACTGATCTAAATCTTAGACCATGATGAACAAAACATACCCAACAAGTCATTGGAGATATAGTGGGTGAACCTACCGATCCAAGGAGAATAAGATCTCATTTTGAGGGTGTTATGTATGCCCTCATAGCTACTAAGCCATTATTACCCATGCATTTATATATGGTTCTTGCATCTGATCCTCAATCCTATGTAGAGGTTGTAGGAAACCATTATTGGGAAGATGCCATGAATAAGGAATACAATTCCCTCATTGAGAACCACTCGAGTGTTGCTTCATTCTCTCTTCTCTCTTTTTCTTGCAATTTCATTAGTGTAGTTTTTTTCTCTCAACTAGATCTTGACTTGTACTTAAAATCCTATAATTCTATAGACATATTCCAGCCTCAAACCTCACAACTATATAAGATAACAAGAGTGATGAGAGTCTCAAAGGGGATTTTCTTCTTTTCCCAAAGACAAAGATCCACTCATATACAATTTTTTTCAAGACCATAATAAGCTTTCCACCCTCCATTTATCCCTTTTTCAATGTTATAGTTCCAGTTGAGCTTATGATGAACATCGATTCCAAGATATTTGAATGAAGTCACTTCCTCCAAGTCATTATTGTCATACATGAAATTAACATAAGTGGTCTTTTTGGATTTGATTATCATAACCTTTGTTTCGTTAGTGTTAACAATGATTTGTGTATTATAGACAAAATCATCGAGAACCTTTAGTTTATTATCAATATCATAAGGACTCCTCGTCATAAGAACAATATCGTCATCATAAAGAAGAAGGATTATGACTATTCCAACGAGAGACATGTTGACACACATTGCCAAAAAGGGTTGGGGACAAGAGACAACCTTGCTGAACTCCTATACTACAATTAATTTTTATGACCAACACTTAGTGTTCCTAAACTTGGTAATATCATTCTTGTATAGCCTTATTGTAATAGCTCTCAAGTCGAAAGGATATTTTATCTCTTCTAATCTATTCTAGAGGCTAGTTCAAGGATTTATGTCAAATGATTTTCTAAAGTCATTGAAGCAACACAAGAAATTGGTTTTATTCTTGTGACACTACTCCACAATGATCCTAACTATAACAAGGTGGTCCATAGTTGTTTGATAAGTCTTAAATCTAGCTTGACCTTTAGCTCTTTTTTTGTGGCTTTCTAGCCATACATTGATCTTCTTTTCCAAAATAATTCCACATAACTTGGCTAAAATATGGTTAATCATAATGGTCCTTTAGAGAGATTGTTTTTATCCCCACATTTTAAAAATAGGAACAATGAGGCTTTGAGTCCATGGTTTAGGGAAAACATGCTTAACTGCTAAATTAAAAAACTTGTGAATGTAAGGGATGAGGATAGACCCTCCAATTTTTCATTTCTTTTCTTGGTAGCCTTCAATGTCCTTAGATTTACCTTTTGCAAGCTACTTAACCCCAAACTCTATGTCTTCTAAAGAAAAAACTTCTTCTTTTGTAGAAATGGTTTGAATGTTGTCCATAACATTAGGGGATTCATAAAACTTGTTAAGGTAGGAATTATAGTCTCTCAAAGGAATCATATTGTTTTCTTTAGTTTCCGAGTTAGAACTTGCCTCAATAATTTCTTAGGATCTAGCTCTGAGAGGTGTAAAGCTTCTCTTGTTTTCTATTCATATAGTATTTTTTTTCTTTTAATTAAGGATTTGTATCTATTTATGTTGTCATATTTTAGGGTCTCATTAGAAGCATCGCTAATGGTTTTTCTAGCAATCTTACACTCTTTATTATACCAAGGGTTGGTCATTATATTATCCTTTTTACCTAACACCTTGATAGAGAACTTTTTAATAGAAGAAGCGAGGGTTATCACAACATTATGATAGAGGTCTTCAATATTGTCCTTAATTGATAGGAGTTTCAATTCATTATTTAAATCCTTTAGAAAAAGATTAGATTTATTTTTGTTGAAGATCAAGTGCCTTTGGTTATCAAAATTCTCTTCTATGGGGATTTTGTATATGACAAAGATTAGAGTTAGGGTTAAAGGTCTATGATCCGAGTCAAAATCATGGTCGTTTAAGATGTCAAAATTTACTATTTGGTCGTAAATGGGGATATCGTATATCACATAATCTATGACACCATTTCCAAGCCCATGGATACAAGTCATCTACTTGCATTTCAACCACTTCATTAGACCGTTGCAAATTATTCGATCTTGAGAACTGCATAGCTTAATCAACTCGAACCCGAATAAGTTCTTGACCAATTCTTCATAATTTCTTTTATATATGCTAGCTAAAACAAGGTCCTCATCTAGCCATAACTAGTCATTGCTTAAGATAATAGATTGGTTAGTTCCTATTCTAGCATTAAAGTCTCCTAGCAAGAGGATATTGCCTTCATTTCTCATCCTATGAATATCATGTTATAACTCAGTGTAAGGATAATTCTTATCTAGATTGTTTTTCTTATAAAAGGTAGAATTACTAATTTGTCATAATGATTTCTTTCAGTGGAGACAAGATCATTAAGAAAAAGAGATAAAAACTAGAATCGTGTTACATATAGTCTAAAGTACCATAGGTTTGTCCTTTCCAAACATTGTTGGGTAACATTGCCTTTCTTCTTCGTTGAGCTATGGTCTAGTAATATATCGATGAGAGTTTTTCACTACTAGCCCAAGTTAATTTCCAATGGATGGTAATCTTAAATTTTACTTGAGAGTCCTGAAAGTGACATGTCCTGGAGGTGAGAGTCCATTAACTCTAACCTTGAGGGTCGATCCTGATAATTACAAAAAAAATTTAGTAGTGAATTAAGGGGGAATAAGTCCATAACTCTAACCAAAATATAAATGGTGTCATTGGAAGGAATAATAATAATAATAATAAAACTTCATTATTCATGAGCTACACTTATTTAAAGGTGCATGGATTGAGGATTTCAATATCTCACTTGGTTGGATTTTTTGTGCACTTGAAAATCATGAAAACCTTATAAATTGTTTTGCATACTAATGTGAAAAATGGTATGTTTCTACTTAAAAACTTAAATATTGAATTTTGTTATAAAAAAGAAAAACACTTAATTTAAATCATGAATAACAATTTTTATAAAAAAAAAATATTGTACAAAATATTATCATAAATAATATTCGACAAAATAAAGTAGAAAAAAGTAAAAAAATGTAAAATATTAATTTAAAGTAATATGAAAGAAAAAAATAAATTGAAAAAAATCATGAAAATCTCACAAATTATAAATAATGTTAATCATTATTTTAAATTATTTTTCCTATATTTAAAGTAAAAAAAATTGATGATAAGATTTGTTATAATATAAGTTGCACGAGCTTACAATTATGTAATCAATCTTCTTAATACAATATAATTATAAGTTTTTTTTACATATAATCTTCTTAATACATTATAATTATAATTTTTTTATATAAAATCTAAAAATAAAAATATGACGTGATTAGTTTGATAATGTAATGTGATGTAAAATTAATGTTTTTATGATAGAAATCCAAACATTTCACATATAAACAATGCCATCTAATCCTATAGTATATATCCATTTAATCAATTTTACAATACACATTTAAGATATGTAACTTTCATTCAATTTTTAAATAAATAAAAATAATATAAACAATGCCATCTAATTCTATAGTATATATCCATTTAATCAATTTTACAATACACATTTAAGATATGTAACTTTCATTCAATTTTTAAATAAATAAAAATAATATTTAAAAAAAAATCAAAACCATCTAATATAAATATTTTAAAAAATCATTAACATATGATATTCATAAATTTTATAAAATAAACATACATAAAATAAAATGCTCTGTCCAAACCATGCTGGAAAAGGCAAAGTATATATTATAGATATGATATTTTAAAAGTTAGACATTAAAAATAATATTAAAGAAAGAAACGAGCATGACAACTTCTAGTGTACAATCCCAAATGCATGAAGGCACTACGAATTTTCGGATTCCATGAAGCATTGTACGATATCATGGCAACTCAATAAAGTTTTAAGGTTGAGTAGTCAACACGGCACATATCCTACAAACCCTTGGCTTCTCACCCCTCAATTATTTCATCCAAATGTCTTTTATGCTTTGAAAAAGAATTGATCCCCATAGAGGAAATAAAGAAAATGTAAAGAAATAAATGTAAAGGTACGAATAAAATAAAATTGGCAATCATTACATATCTATAAAAAGTATTATTTCCAAGCATAACATTTCACAATAGAATGTATGCTGAATACCTACCAGCATAACAAAACAATAATATAAAAATATGGTGTTAACACACTTTAACAATAAAGTTTGTGGAGAGAAAAACACTTTTTAAAGTAATGTATTACAACAATTTTATATTATTATATTTTCATTTTAATTTTAGATTTATTAAGTATCAAAATTTATATTTCCATTTTAATTTTAGATTTATTACATATCAAAATGGATAAAAACAAATCAAAAGATAAATATCTTGATGCTTAAAATATTTAAAGGTTTGTTTTTATGTAAATTTTTTGGATGGGTGTTATTAACATTATGTGTGCGTCTTCCTTACTTTTAGGAGAATAAAGTAGGGGATAAACTTCTACATAGCACCAAATTAAAAGTATTTGATGCAATTGATTCGATTCAACGAGACTAAGTGATATATGAATAGAGTATATATTTAAAATATAGGATTAACAAGCGAGAATTCGCTGAATAAAAATATAGATCCCTTGTATTCTCTTCGATTGTGTATTTATAAGTAATATAAATTGGAGGGATCCAATCATATACAGAGTTGATATGATGAAAACACTAATTACCTAAACAATAAAATAAGGAGCTAAGTAACTTCTAACTAAATGATCCAAGTGGATACTAGTGCCCCTTTCACTTTTTTCACCGATTCAAAATGGTTTTACATCTATTACAATAAATTTTACCTCACCCCATGCAACTTGTTTGGATGTCTTTTCTATTTCCTTATGTAGATTTGAAGATTCCTTTTGTACCTTCCAGAGCCAAAAAAACACATTTTTCCATATATATGCACCTTATAAGTTAGAGAACAAGCGTATACGCAGGTTGCTCCACTACAACTCACGTACATCGGGTTTGGTGCTCAAAATTAAAAATTATGTCGGGCTGCCATGCCATGTCACGAGATCCATGATCCTTGACCTTCCATATACTGGAAACGCTTTGAATTGGCCCTTCAGTTCCATATGAAGGCTATAAATTGAGCCTTATCCAAGCCTTGAAGGAGATAGAACAATTCAACTTTGAGAGCAAAGACACTCTGGAGAAATTTCACTTCATATTGAATCTGCATCCTTTTATCCTTGAAAGTCTAAACTCCTTGTTCAACCCCCAAGATCTTCCTTCTTTGTGATGGAGAACCTCATTGTTTCCTTTATATGAGCTTGCCTTTGGTGGAGGATTGAAGTGGTGGAGGCCCAGCTTGAGGGACTTAGTTTCTTTGTTTCGATGTGTATCGTTACATAAGTTTGTCACCTATATACTTCTGTTGATTATTTTAATAGAAATACTCTTTTCTCGTCCAATTGATATCTTGCAAATATTTGAATTATTATTCCATGGGCGTATTTGTCATGTATGTTAATGGATTATGCTAATCTATATGCTAACATTATATATTATCACCATATGCTTGCGTATCTTGGTTGTTGAGGACAAGTTGTAGGTATAAAGATTTGAGTTGCTATTCGTATTTGGGGTTCTATTCGTATTTGGAGGTCTTGCTAGTACCTCTACCTCCGTGAGAGGAGGTGATTTCAAGATTTTGGGTTTTGTTACCCTGCCCATATGGTGGACCAAACTTACGCTTGTTCGTCTGCACATTGATTATATTGTGGTGACTCTAGTTGCTTGACATAAGTAGCCACATAGGTTATTTGTAGGGGTTATTTTGCAGGTACCCTGAGTCAGATAAGGGTCGGACAACACACAACCTTAATGGAGGATTACCTCTCCGGGGGAATCTGACTGACTGTGTTGTTAAGCCCACAACGACCATTATAATTGATTCTGATACTTGAAATCTTTTGAAGGGAGTCTCAGGCCCCTCTTGGGCAAGACATACCTACTCTGGTGAGGGAGGTCCCTTTTCAGCCACTATATCATGTTTGTGTATTGACCTTTTTACTTTATTTTGGTGTGCCCTCTGATTATTAGTTGGCCCTAGGATTTGGTTTTATATCTCGAGTCTTGAGTCATCGTGGAGAAAGACCATCTTCCTCGCAGGTCTTGTCGTTTGTTGAAGTTACCACCACATCTTGAGTCTTTACCGAAGTTTCCTTCTAAAAGGCATAAAGTTAATAAATGTGGTACATATATCTCCACATACCAGACTTGTGATAATCTAGTTATCAGTATTGAGTCAAACCCAAACGTCACAGGGATTCCCTCGACTCCTATATCTTCTGTGATTAGTGGGATTCCTTCGACTCCTTTAGCCTTGATGGTTGGGGTGCTGGAGATCCCTGCCTTTACTGCTACCCAACCTGTGGGTTCTACTCAACCCATAGGAACAAAACCTTTCAGATCTTTTTTTGGTACGCCAGGTTACAATTCTCAGTCAATACCTTCTGTCTCTAATCAATTTTGTTTTGGTATTCCCAACATGACGTTGCAACTCTCATCCTCTATTCCAACGAATAATGCGAATCCTAGTTTCAGACCTGGGGGCATGTCTCCTCTGTATGCTCCTCTCTTGTTTGGTGGAGGCCATATTCCCCAAATGAATCCTACAGTTGGAGGTTGGCCTCCTCTTTCTTCAGGGCCTAATCCTATTCTCAATGCTCCTGGATGGAGTGCTCAATCGGGCGGACAAGTCACTTCCTATATTTCGTCCTTTAACCCCTCTTCCTCCATGACGATTCTGAAAAGCACATTTATTATAGCGAATCCCCCTCTGTCCTCTGGAGTTCCATCTGGAGGGAGTTAGTTTCACACTATGGGAAACCCCCAGCCCGGAGCCCCTTCGGCTAGGGGCAACGTAAATAACCCTCATTATGACGCTTCCCCAGGTATGGTGCCCATACAACCTTTTATGAATAAGTTTGGAGGAGGATATTATCCTACCATATAGGGCCATGAAATATACCAGAACTCTGGATGGCTTGCAATCCCTCAACACCAATATTTCTCGGGAGCATGGGCTCAAATGTCGCAACCTCGACTCCCTTTTATGGCCACGCTTAATCTGCCATATTTTTCAAAATTAATGAATGACTCTCTGCGTCACAATACGTTATGGCCCCCCCTTCGGACATTCCAAAATTCAAAGGAAAGACTGGAGAGGATCTGGGTGATCATGTCACTACTTTTCATCTTTGGTGCTCATCTAACTCTCTTAATGACGATTCTATTCATTTGAGGCTATTTCAATGCATCCTCACGAGCGTCGCCGTGAATTGGTACATGGAGCTACTAGGGGGAAATACAAAAACTTTAATAAGATGGTTTTAGTCTTTCTCAACCACTTCCAGTTGTCAGTTCGTTACGATGTCGACATAGAACTTTTTTCGGCCCTCCACCAAGATAAAACCACACATATCTCGAACCATATCCAAGAGTGGCGTAGACAAAAGAGGTTGATCAAAGCCTACATTCCTCCAGAGTTTCTATTGGAGTGGTTCCTTAAGTCCTTATTACCTTATATTTCGAAGGATCTTTCTACATCCGGAGTAACATCTGAGGAAGAAGTTATTTTCAAAGCCCAACAATTGGACCTCATATATGCTCAGTCTAGGATATTGTATGAAATTATTCCTAACACACCGCAGTTGAACTATGACCCTATAGAAAAGCTCGGGCCTCATGTCAATGGCATCATAGGCTTTGCAAATGCTAAGTCTACAGACTTGGTGACGAACCGGTTGAAATATTTGTCTCGAAGCCAGCCTATAGCAGGAAAAGCTTTGTCTTCATCCTCCACTCCTACTCAGTCAGCGAATGTGCATTCTATACAATCGTCATCCAACCCAAATGGTAACCAAAAACTAAGAGAGAATAGAAGGAAAGGACGAGGTAATAATCGTAAGGGTGGGAAAAATAATAATAAATCCAAGGATGACACTAACAATGATAGATTGAATAATAATTCTGGTGAGGGAAAGAAAGAAAAACAGAAGGTGAAGTTTCCTTGTAAACCTTGTAAATATGGTCACCTTACCCACCTTTGCCCCAAAATCGAGGAAGCCTCGAGGCTCTTATAACAACCACGCATTGTGATGAAAAATTCTATTTCTACAGAATCAACACATGGCTTCGAGGACCTCGAACACCGGAAATGCATCGAGCGGGAGTCAAAACCCATTGACACATGAAGGTGGCCATCTATGTGTCAATATGGTCAAGTCTCAGATTGATGTAGCCACTCGATCTCATGATTACGGTTCTTCACAGATTGTTGTAGGTCCAGATTCTCCCCCTCCTCCGGAAACACCCTTGTAGATAAAAAATCTAGAACCTCTGCCTTGTATTATGAAAGGAGTACTAAAAATCTTTGCCCACAATCTTAATGCCAGAGCTACCCAGAACTATTCAATTGTCGAAGCCCTTGTGCGATGTTGACTTTGGAGGTGCTCCAGACGTGTCCTTCACAAAGGAACGCCTTGTTATCTTCTTTAGGATCTCTAGACCTGTGTGGCTCGAAGGTCATTAAGTTTGATGTCATGGATATTAAGCCTTGATTACCTTACCACGTGGCCTTTCAAATCCATGTGGAGTACACAAAAATTACCATCAAATGCATTGTAATTTATGAAGGTGCCGTGACATGTGTGATTTCCCTAACCTATTGGAAATCCATTGGCTCTCCAACTCTATCCCAATCTATGACTATATTGGCAACATTTTATGGGCGTTCGTTTCGACCCCACATAATTCTTCTCGCTTTTTCAGTCTAGTTAGGTGGAAAGACAGTAGAGGTTGATATTGAGGTGGTGGATGCACCCCTTGACTATAATTTACTACTAGGGCATAATTGGACTTATGCCATGATAACAGTCGTGTCGTCTGTTTTCCACACTCTATGTTTTCCTCACGAAGGGAAAATAGTGACAATTGATCAGTTGTCCCTTGCACACGCTATTCCTAATGCATTATTTGGACCTTCAGTCCTTGTGATTGACAATTCTCAGTAGGAAACTGAGGATGTTGGTGTCAGAATGTATTTCTCTCTCATGGGTAGCTTTGATTTCGTGGCACCAATTCATCACATTCATGCCATTTCTAGTGAGTCTTTGTCGTCGATGAGGCCCGTTCCTTTCTGTACTTTGTATTCAATGACCCTTGGACCCTACCTTCCCCAACTATGTCATACGAAGGTCAGTTGCACAGTGGGATGGCAACGCCACCGTCAGCGGAAAAAGTTGTGTATCAGTCTATTCTTGACGCTACTGTTGACATGGATCATGTCTCCTCGCAAACGGACGAGGATGATCCTTTTCTAGAGCCCGTATGGGTCTTCCAATCATATTGTTCACATGATTGCCTCGAAGATACTTTACCTTTGGATGAAGTCATATTAGGGGCCATGTATGGTCCTGATAGGCCTTGGGACGATATGCATCATCTTTCCTATTTCCTCCCAGAGCTTGTTAGGATCAAACAAGATGACTTTAGATCTACCTTGAGTGAGATGGTCGGTTACACTGTGGTTCTGTTAGATACGCATGGCATTTATGCCAAAGGAAACATGGAAAATATTTCTCCTATTGTCACGATAGACATCTTTCGAATTCCTAGCAAAATTGAGAATGTATATATCGGTGCAGATTGTTTGCCTAGAGAAATTCAGATCTACACTGATCTCTTCAAATAATTTCGTGATATATTCGCTTGATCGTACGAAGAGATGATAGGGATCGACCCTAGCATTGTTGAATATGAGATCAAGACCTATCTGAATGCTAGACCTGTTCGACAATGTCTTAGAGTTGTTAATCCTAAGAAGGCCCCTGCTATTAAGGAAGAGGTAGAGAGGCTACTTAATGTTGGTTTCATCTACCCGATTCCCTTGACTAAATGGGTGTCCAACCCCGTTCTCGTGAATAAAAAACAAGGAACCATCCATGTATGTATGGATTTTAAATACCTGAACAAGGATTTTCGTAAAGATAACTTTGTGACTCCTTTCATTGAATAGATTCTTGATGAGTGATCCAGGTGGATATTGGTGGCCACCCACCTATTCTAACTAGCTCCTCTTGACAATTTTTAGTTCAACACGTTTTTCTGTACTTCTTTTTAATTGCGGGTTCTACACTTTTGGGGTTGTCTAAAGCCCTACACATATTCCAGGTGGATACTGGTGGCTGTTTGACAACACAGGTATTCCAACAGAGGATGAACACCTTCAGTAACCGCTCACATAACCAGATCAAAGATCAACACACCGATGTTTTCACGTGGTAAAACCCCTACGGGGAAACATCCACGGCCCCAACCAACGCGGCCACTTGGAGCAGTTTATTAATGCAAAGAAAAAAATTACAGAGAGATTTTACAA